>OX333078.1:31774702-31829702 GCA_946863875.1 Alloplasta piceator | reverse complement strand
CTGAATGATCCCAAAGATGTCCATTGGAAACCGCATCGCGTTAGTTCCGAGACTTAGCGCGAGATGTCGCAGGACGGCAACCCGCTAAACTCCCATACGAATTATGCGAAGAGTATGCTTATCTAGAAGATTGTGAGCACGGAATATTAGCAGAAGTCGGTGTCCAAAAAATCCATGCAAGGAGTTCTTGCCGACTGATGCCCGTGGGATAATCCCTATTCCGTTTGAAATGGCGAAGTCAACCCGTAGTAAAAAACTCCATTGAATCGCCAATGGCAACCAATGGTCCTCATACGACTCCATTGGACAATGAATGGGGGCCCATTGAGATTTCCGCATTTGTCAATGGCGTACAGGGCTGACCATTGATCAGTGAATGGGTATCCATTGAACATCAAATGCGGATGAATCGAATGATCATCATTACTCAATGATGCTCATTGGAAAGCCAATGCGGATGTATCGAGCGATCAGCATTGCCCAATGGTGTCCATGGGAAGGTAAATGCTGATGAACGAAATGATCCGCTTTACCCAATGATGTCCATTGGAAAGTCAATGCGGATGAACTGAAAGATCAGCATTTCCCACAGATGTTCATTGGAACCCAAATGCGGCTAACGATGAAATGATCAGCATTTACCAAGGATACCCATTGAATAATAAGTAACTACGAATTATACAATGATCAACATTTATCAATAATGTCACTTCATTGACGACTGATCGAATGATGAGCAGCATTCGTTAACGATGTTGCAATCCATATTCGAGGTTCAATGCAGAACAATTGAACCCATCGATCGATGAGAATTTTTCCGAATGCGATATTTCTCAAACGGCGGTGAATTAATAAAATTAAGTAAGAGTAGATGTCGCTGATTCTCATATATGAACCAAATATTTTCTTCAATTGTAATAAATGCTGATGATTATATCGATGGTCAATCAGTTTAAAATATAATATAATAGTTTAAAATAAAATATAATATAATATATTTAAAAAAAATATATTATATACTGCTCATCAAGTGCGCGTACGTTTGGGATAAATGATTTTTAAAACCGTTTATTTTTAACATATACACATAATTTTATCAGTCCCTCTCAACTCGATTTGTGAGAGGAGAAACGTATATACTTTCATTATCAATCGTCATCTGAATACACTTACAATCTATTTTCTCAATTCTGAGCTTCAATAATTTCTATTAAATGTAATATATATATATACATATATATATATATATGATTGCTATATGATTGCTATGTATGATATATGATATAATTATTGGTCGTTATGCTAATATTAGCATTATGATTAACCTTACTTACTGATAACTTACTTGATTATTTAATGCGTAATTCCATGTATATATAGCAATCATATGAAAGAATCTCCATTGATGATCCCATTTATTCCCCATTGCCCACAAAAACCAATAGAGGTGAATATGGCGAATTCACTAGGGAGATTGTCTCGATTGAATCCCCATGGGATAATCCCCATTCGGTTTCAAATGGGGAATTTGATGGCGAAAATGTCCTTAGAAAATTCGGCATTCATATCCATTGGTTTTGTGGGCAATGGGGAATGAGTGGCGAACAGCAATGGAGATTCTTTCGTATAGTAAAAACTCCATTCATCACCATCGAAAAATCCCCATTCATTCCCCATTGCCAAAATAACCAATGGGGATGAATGCCGAATTGTCTAAGGGGATTGTCTCCATTGAATCCCCATTAGATAATCCCCATTCCGTTTCAAATGGGGAATTCAATGGCGAAAATCCCCTTAGGCAATTCGGCATTCATCTCCATTGGTTATTTTGGCAATGGGGAATGAATGGGGATTTTTCAATGGCGACGAATGGAGTTTTTTACTACGGGAATCCTCATTGGAAAATCCCTATTCGATTTCAAATGGAGAATTCAATGGCGAAAATGTCCTTGGGCAATTGGGCATTCATCTCTGTTGGTTATTTTGGCAATGGGGAATGAATGGCGATTTTTCAATGGTGACGAATGGAGTTTTTTACTATATGAAAGAATCTCCATTGATTATCGCCATTCATTCCCCATTGCCTACAAAAACCAATGGAGATGAATGCCGAAATGCCTATGGGGATTTTCTTCATTGAATCCCCATAGGATAATCCCCATTCCGTTTCAAATGGGGAAGTCAATCCTCATTGGAAAATCCTCATTCGATTTCAAATGGGGAATTCAATGGCGAAAATCCCCTTAGGCAATTCGGCATTCATCTCCGTTGGTTATTTTGGCAATGGGGAATGAATGGGGATTTTTCAATGGCGACGAATGGAGTTTTTTACTACGGGAAAAACCAACGTTTAAAAATTCTAACCTTCTTATTCGCAGAAATATTATTACTTAAAAAACCGGCCATGAACAAGTCAGGCTCGCACAATTAGCGTTTCGTACCAATACTACAAAACACCGCTTTTGTAATTAAAAATTTTGTTTTTCTTCGGCAACTATTACACTGTTGAAAAAACCCGCTGCTTTTAGGTAATCCATGACTCAATATCCACTATTTCTACCCAATCGAAATTTTAGCTTTCGAAACCTAGAAGATTAGGGGAGAAACTATTATTTCTAGTAAATTCTGAATTGTATCATTAAGACCCCTGAACCAAAAATTATGAAGAAAAATATTTTTACAATTCTTAGAGCTAGAGCTCTTTCAAATTATTCTTCATTCAAAATATTAATTTGATAAAAAAAAATGTTGTTCGCAATAATTTTGTTCAACAACTTTCACCTTGCCGAAACAACGAGTACTACGAGTAGTTTTCAGGTAATCTATGACTCCATAGTTTCTAATCCGATTTCTTAATTAAACGACTTTTATGATATAATACCAAAACCGTCGGTTTCTAATGGTTATTTTTTGGAAACTAGACGGTAAATCATCCTGATTTTTTTCCACGTGATTCGTGACATCACGTTCAAGCTTCCCTCAGTTTTTTATCAACTTCGTAATTTTGGTTTTGACGGTAGAATTAATAACGTACCTATGCACCATACGCGTCCAATGCCTTACGTGTAAATTAAGCCAACTTTGAGTATGAATATCTCTGGTTCGGGACGGTGAAAGTTATTTAAACTGCACAGGTGTTTGGATAACATATGGAATAACCTATATACCAAATTTCAACCATTTCTGAATTAAACGATCGCATGGACGAACTACCTTAAACTCGGAATACCCCATGCACGAGTCTGTTCCTTCCATTTGAGTGAATTGCGTGTTCCTCGGTCATTTCCCAATGGAAATTTTCTCCTT
Source organism: Alloplasta piceator (assembly GCA_946863875.1). Lineage (NCBI taxonomy): Eukaryota > Metazoa > Arthropoda > Insecta > Hymenoptera > Ichneumonidae > Alloplasta > Alloplasta piceator. The sequence continues at coordinate 31,826,396 of OX333078.1, read as the reverse complement.
TCAGGCCCCGAGGCTCATTGACGTCCAGTGTATCGAAAATCAAAGTACATTTTACACCTCCAACTTGGGACAAAAAAAATAAAAGAAAATGCATACAAATGGATATTACCGCTAATATACCTCTCTCTCGTGCAGTCAATTTAAGAGGTGGCTAAATACCATTTTTATTCAATCCCTACATTATCGACGTATCATCGTCGTCCAGTCTTTCTTCGACAACCGTGGATGAAAATTAATTACATTTTGACAATTAAGAGGGGGATAAATTAATTAACAATTAATTGTCAATTGAGAGACTAAAATGCGTTACAGCTAGTGTCAACGAACTCATTCGAGCCCCCTAAATATTATAGGTTACTCGTCAGAATCCACGGTGCTGCCCTCACTCGCACGTCTGTGAACTACATTTCGCCATTTCGTTTTTCAATAAAACTAAAATTTATCGATATTCATCTCTTGATGCGCCATCCAAACTTACGGCGTGTCATTTTGATAAAATAATGTCGAAAACGTCTCGATATTTGTATCGTGGCGTTCTTCATGGAGCCTCACTCTTGGTTTTACCCGAAATGCAGTAAAAGTTTAATAATTTAAGTTTTTCAATTACAGTTTCTTGGTGGTAAATGAATCTGTAATTTTTTTTTTGTTTTTCGAAAAATTTTAGTGAGGCTCCATTTCTGCCATTGTTCTGACGATGTTGTTAAAATTTTATTCAATTCCATTCATTTGTATAAGAGCAAGTTTGGATGGCAATTTCGAGGTGTTAGTGTCGGTATTTACACCCAGAAAAAAGATCTAGTCGTAGGAACTATAATCGTTTATTTGATTATTTTTTAGTTACTTTAAAGAAAATTTTCTTTCCATCCAATCTTGAGCGATATTTACTTCCACTATATTTATTTATTTGAATTCCCTGTCATCGAGAAACAGACGTTAAAGAAAAATTCTATTCGTTGTTACTAAATACCTATTCACCCATAATCTCATCCGATCATATCTGCAGATTTGTCAGTACCCCAAAAATCCGCCAGGTGGCTACCTCTCGCACAAGCGAACCTGCCTCTCGACGCCTATATCTTTTCCAAGCTCGTCTATGTTTGACATCCTTATTTTTCAGTATGGGTATTTAATACATTGAACATTGCGGCAAAATGCAAGATGGTCGAATCCCAGAAAAGGATTCCCATAAAAAAGGGTTTTTTCCCCACTGTTAAAGAACAGACGAAGCTTTACGAAATTGTAGACTTCAGATGTGTAGCTATACATTCAAAGATTGAAATGTTTAAAAATATATATTGTGTAAATATTAAAAAAAATATATTTCATTTAAATACATATTTGTTCAGTTTGAAATAATACTTATTAATATTAAATAAAAATTTATTAGATCGCAATATATTTTCCTAGCAGGTCATTCAAAAAAAAAAAATTTCGTTGACATGAATAGAGTTGTATTAGGCCGGCCTACAACTAAAAAAATTTATTTGGCTTGACTAGGATTTAGTTAAATGTACTAGATCTTTTTTCTGGGTGTAGCCTCCTCTTAACGCTGATCCTTGCGATACATGCGCACACTTCCGTCATACATCTACTGTATACAATTGCAATTGAGAATGATATTTTATCACTCCTTGACCGTGAATGGCGAGCCACGGCTAAATATAGGTCTTTATCTTGAGCCAGGAAGAACTGTAAAGAGAGAAAGAGCCACACAGACAAAACGAGAGGATCGATCGTCAGAGTTTGACGGAACGAGGCCTCGATAACGGCTGATGGGATAAACGTTTCTTTAGTTAAGTAGGCATTACACTCCACTGGCAAAGATAATTCTTATCCTCTTGGCAGCATCAATTTTCAATATTTTCATCTCCTTTTTTCCCTTCTCCCATCCTCCTCGTCCATTTAAATGGCGACCAAGTTCAAGGCATCGAGGTCTCTCCCGATTGAAACATCAAAATAAGCACCACATTCATCCGCAACCCTCGCAATATGCATCCATTGTCTACCTCCGACAGGTGAAAGTGACGACTCACCTACTCGAGAGAGAAAAAAAAATCCAATTGAACAACCACAAGGTCCAAATCTTGGCGAAACGAGGATCGAATATTTGCTCTCCGATTCACGAATTTTTCCATAATTCTACGATTATCTTGAATCTCCCGCCACGTTCCGGAATATTCTATTCATAATTCGGGTCAGTAATGCGAGTCCCTTGCTTTCAAAGATTTACATTTCTTTGGAATATTCCATCGACACGAATTGTGGCCTCCAAAGAGAGAAATATGGCTAAAGAAAGAGAGAAAAAGAGAGAGATATTTATTTTTCAGAGCGCAGGTGTGTTCACCATTTATTCCCCTCCTCAAATTCGAGATTCGAACCTGCTCGTCGTTTTCTCTTATATCTCTCGACACCTCAAATTTCGATTTAACACTCAATCTTCATTGCCTCTCGAACGATGAATGGCTCAGAAATAAAAGAAAATAAAAAAAATATTAAACTAGGAACCGCACACTAAAACTGTAAAAACCACGACTGAGAGAAGAATCTCTCTCTCTCTCTCTCTCTCTCTCTCTCTCTCTCCCCACACGGAAATATAATATACCGGAAAATATATTATTCGATATACGTAAAAATATATTTAAAATATATTTGAAGTGTACATAATATATTCTCAATACATTTTAGATGTATCTAAAATATATATCAGATATATATTAAATATATAATATGTATATTCCATATGAGAAATATACTCAAAAATATATTCGTGATAAGTACATTTTCGGCAGAAAATATTTCTTTGAAATATATATCAAATATATTTTAGATATATGATTATTGTGCATAAAAATATATATTTTGGATATATGTAAGAACATATATTGTGTATATGTAAACATATATTAAAATTATATCGAAAATATATAAAACGTACACTCAATATATATGTTTGATGCATTTGGTATATATCTTAAATATATTTTTTACATATATATTGTGTATATTTAAACACCAATTAAAAATGTATCTAAAGTATATAGAACATGCACTCAATATATATGTTTGATATATTTAGTATATATCTTCAATACATTTTTTATATTTATATTGTAATATTTTTAAATAGATTAAAAATATACCTAAAATCATATTTGTAATACATACATTTTCGGACAAAATATACTTAATATATCCAAAAATATATTTTCCGTAATATTTGCCGATATATTTTATTTCCATGTGGGTCTCTCTCTCTCTCTCTCTCTCTCTCTCTCTCTCTCTCGATTTATAGAAGGAATATAAATGGCTTATCTGCTGTTGAAATTTATCGCTGTATTGGCAAATACTCGAGAGGTAAAAATTTATCGCCGTAGAGTTCACTATATGTATGTACACCGCCGTACAAAAGTTTGGAAACACTCGTCCCGATTCCACGCAGCACAAAAAGTTTTAGTGCTCTTTTAAAAATGAAAATATTTCTATTGGACAGGTCGCGTTTTAAAGGAGACAGATTCAGCTTCATTTGGCTTTTTCTAAAAAAAAAATTCGATTGAAATATGGTCATTTTGAAATATGGTCATTTTTCGACTTTTTTTGGCGTTGCAATTTTGGCACACAACTCATGCAAATTTCAATTTTTAGCAAAAAAACGGCCATATTTATAAAATGCAGCGTAACTTTGATATTACTGGGTTTTCGAGAAATCACTATAATGGTAAAAAGTTGCATACAATTATTATGGATTTTATTCTGGATTCTGCAATTTTATCATAATTTTTTTTCATAATTTTTTTTTCGAAAATTTTGCCTGTCAACGAGATATTTTTTTAAATCTTGAACAATCGAGTCTCTTACTTCATCTACATGAGTTTTCGATGAAATTTCGATGAAAAAGCCATGAAGATGAGGTTCTTCCATTAAAACGCCGTGTAGATGAGGTAAGAGAACCGATTGTTTGAGACAAAAAAATATCTCGTTGACAACAAAAATGAAAATAAATAAAAAATTTTTTTTTTTTAAATCTGAAAAAATTTCATTAAATCTAGAATGATTCTATGCAACTTTTAACCCTTCTCGTGATTTCACGAAAATCCAGCAGTTTCAGAGTTACACTACATTTTATAAATATGGTCGTATTTTGTGAAAAATTGAATATTTTTGCGAAAAAAAATCATACGAAACTTTTTTTTAAAACGAAATTGAAGCTTATACTTCCCCCCACAAGTTTTTCACGCGAAAAACATTAACACAAAATTTTCATGGGTCGTCCACCAAAATTTTTAAGCTAAAAAAAAGCCAAAAAACAACTATGTGTCAAAGAGTGTAGCGGGTTAAAAAAAAATCGAAATTTTTTTTTGAAAAAAGTGAAAGATAGCTCAATATGTCTCCTTTGAAACGCCGCTCGTTGAATTGAAATATCTTGGTTTTTAAAAGAGCAGTGAAACTTTTTGTGGGGCGCGAAATTGGGGCGAGTGTTTCCAAACTTTTGGAAGAGAGTGTAAGTAGATAGAAAAATAGTGGATTCATTGCAGCTTTCTTCGCCATCGTATATTTCGATTTTTAGAGGTTGAAAAATGATGGAACTTTTCTGTTTTTTTTTTTTTTTTTTTTTAATATCGCATTATTGTTCATTAGAGATTCTTACGATTTCTTTTTTATGTAAGAATGTGATTCGCTTTAATTTCTAAGACCATGCTAAATCGAAGAAGGTAGGAATTGTTACAAAAAAATTTGAATGTGTAATTAAAAACTAAGTCATTAATATTATAATGTAATTATGATTCTATGTTCCTTTATTATAATCATTTCATTATCTGTAGTTAAAAAAATGTCTAATTTGCATAATTTTACAAATAAATTTTTGAAAATGTAAAAATTCAATGAAATTGGAATTAAGCGCTTCTTTTCAAACTTCACCATCAATTAGCATTAAGGTGTGAAATATTTGAGCTCGAGATAGTTGGGAAATTACGAGAGTCACATGCGCAGATATATTATTTTAAAATTTACAAATTTGTGAGATTGAAAATTTTATTTTTTGGACGATGGATTTATTTTTATTTTTATTTATGTATATATATTTTTATATTTTTTGCTTCCTCATAAAGGAAGCTTTGTTTTCTTAAGACAATTTTTTCGAGATTTTTATGCCAATATTATTCAAAATGTCCCAAAACATCCAGAAATCATATTTAGAATAAATGTCCGGATGTGTGTGTGTGTGTGTGCGCGCGCGCGCGTGTGTGTGTGTGCGCGTGTGCGCGTGCGTGTCCGTGTGCGTGTGCGCGCGTGCGTGCGTGCGCATGTGTGTGTGTGTGCGCGCGTGCGCGTGTGCGTGTGCGCGTGTGTGCGTGCGTGCGTGCGTGTGTATTCGTATCCTGAGTTTCTGATGTAAATAATTAATAACTCGAGAACGCTTCGAGATATCGAGCTGAAATTTGGCACACTTGTCGAGCACGAATTACCCTTCATTGTGAAATTTTTTTGTTGTAATTCTGACGGGTGTTCAGGTTTTATCGACTTTTTTTCGTTTGTGTCAAAATGGCGTAAGCACTCTAACTTCTGCAATTTTCAAGATATTGCACTGAAACTTTGTACAGAGTTAGTACATCTATTAAGGTTATTTGGTATTGAATTTGACGAAAATCGATCGAACGATTAAAATTCTATGAAAGTTTGAATTTTTTGAAAAATAGCGCAAGCGCTCTAACTTGCACAATTTTCAAAATATTGCATTGAAACTTTGTACAGAATTAGTATAGCTATCAAGGTTAATCGCTACTAAATTTGACAAAAATCCACCGAGAGATTAAAATTTTATGAAATTTTTAATTTTTCGAAAAATTGCGTAAAAGCTCTAACTTGGGCAATTTTTAAGATACTACACCGAATGTTTGCACAGAGCTAATATAGCTATCGAGGTTGTTAGTTATTAAATTTGCGAAAATCGATCGAATGATTAAAATTTTAAGAAATTTTTTTTTTTTTTTTTTTAAACGCGTACTCTAACTTCGGCTATTTGCGAGATATTGTACTGAAATTTTGTACATATAAAAAATAGCTCAAGGTTGTTCGCTATTGAATTTGGCAAAAATCAAATTTGGCAAGAAATAAATTTGAAAGAATTTGGGAAATTTGCACATTGGTCACTCATGTTTTTCTATTGTTAACAAAGCTTCCTTAATAAGGAAGCCAAATTTGATCGCCATACTTTGTGATTAAGGAAGCTGCGTGAACTATGGATAAAGATGAAGGAGTAATGTGCAAATGTCCAATTTGCAGGGTTTTTATATTAATTTTTTTGGACATTCTTTTGGATTATTTTTTCTAAAAATGTTTTTTTTTGTATTTTGGAATATTTAAAAAATACTTGCATGAAAATCTTGAAACATTTCATGACAATAATGTTATATCGATGAGAAGAAAAAAGTTTTATGCCAAAGTTTAAGAATGCTTAAAAATCATTCGAAAGTCTGTTTTCTTTAAAATTTGAGTCTCTCGATATTTTTATGAGGATATGAATGGAAAATCTGGTGATCACCGAGGCGCAGGTGTCCTTGATTGAGGATAAGAAAAACCTGCTGTTTCTACCTCGAGGATAGAAATGGACAGAGAGGGAGAGAGAAGAGGATTTTGGAGCTTGGATTTTAGGGGTAGGAGATCGGTCTCAATTTCAGGGAGGCATTGTCATTGTCATTTTCGCATTTATTCTCGACATCGGGGACGAGACAATCAAGCTTTGAAATTGATAGCCCTCAAAGGGTGACATATATGGGGCATTCCTTACCAAGTCGACCTGAGTAGGACCCTCGACCGCGCTGATTTCGTTTACGATTTTTCATATGATTCTTCCAACTCAAAATAGCATTCAGAATTTTTTTCAGATTTTTAAAACCAAATTTGAGTACGTTATGATTTTTTGAACATTTTTTTCGAAAACCTCGAACGCCGCAATTAAAAAATCTGAAGAAATTCTCAAAAATCCAGTGTCAAAAATGAAAATTTTTTACCCGAAATTCATGATGTCCAGGCTTTCGCTTCCACCTCGATTTTAGATTTTTATGAAGAAAACGTAAAAAAAATAGATGCAGAAATTAACCAACTATTTTTGGAAATTGTTGGTTAACGATAAAAATATTCAAGCCACTTTTTACGGTAGATCAACTTCTGCATCTATTTTTTTTTTACGTTTTCTTCATAAAAACCTAAAATCGAGGTGGAAGGAAAATCCTGGACATCATGAATCTTGGGTCAAAAATTTTCACTTTTGACACCGGATTTTTGAGAATATTTTCAGATTTTTAAATTACGGCCCTCGAGGATTCCGAAAAAAAATTTCAAAAAATCATAACGTACTCAAATTTGGTTTTAAAAATTTGAAAAAAATTCTGAATGCTGTTTTGAGTTGGAAGAATCATATAAAAAATCGTAGAAGAAATCAGCGAGGTCAAGGGTCACACTCAGGTCGACTTGGTATGGAATGCCTCATATATGTATGTATATAAAAAAAAAACGAAGAGAGTTCAAAATGCTGAAGGTCCGAAATAACCTACACAAGGGTGAGATTATACTCTCCCTCCTTTCGTGACACATTGCGATATTATTTGAAAAGGACGAACCAGGTAAAAATCCTCTCCGAAGGATTTGCAACGATTCCATTCGAGCGAATAACGCGCTCGTCATGAGCAATCGCAGGTGGTCTCATTGTTCGAGATGAAAAGGAAAATTTCGCCCACAAATTTTCGTCGTTTATGGAATACAACAGCAGCGAGGGAGGGGCACCAATCAATGGTTCGAGCAAGTGTCAGTGACAAAAGTCCTGTAACCGAATCCTTTACAACGGGCTTTCAAACCTCTGAAATTATGTTATTACGAGCGACAAGAGATAATAAAAACGTTTACAATCCGTTTTGCGAGCTCGAAAATAATGTTAAAATCTCAAGAAAAAATAATGAACCATTTTGCAATAATTTTCAAGGGCAGCCATTTGGAATTTATCAAAATAAAAAAAAAGTATTTTTTTTTGCAACAATAATTATTTAATTGAAAAATGATTCGAAATGAAAAAGTAATGAATTAATTTGCAATAACTTTGGGGTAATTAATTTGTAACGATCAGAATTATTCAAAATTAATATATCCCTGTTTTATTTAGAATTTTATTTAATGAAAAAAAAAAATTCTCATTTTTTCCCCGCAACGAATTATTGAATTATTTATTTCAAACCAATCATCCTCTCAACTGTTTGGAATTCATCAAAATTAAAAACAGAACGTATTTTAATTTTTTTCGCAACAATAATTATTGAGTTAAACTGAAAAATGGATTAAAAATCTGAAGAGAAAATAAAGAACCATTTTGCAATAATTTTCAAAGGATCTGCTTATAACGATCAGGATTAATTTAAATCAATGATATCCTAAACTATTTCGAATTTATCAAAATAAAAATAAAAGTATTTTTTTTTTGCAACAATAATTATTTAATTGAAAAATGATTTGGAAAGCACACGAGAAAGTAATGAATTAATTTGCAATATTTTTGGGGTCATTAATTTGTAACGATCAGAATTATTCAAAATTAATAAATCCCTGTTTTATTTAGAATTTTTTTTAATAAAAGAAAACATTCTCATTTTTTCCCTGCAACGATTATTTAATTATTTATTTCAAACCAATCATCCTCTCAACTGTTTGGAATTCATCAAAATTAAAAAAAGACCGTATTTTAATTTCTTCGCAACAATAATTATTGAGTTAAACTGAAAAATGAATTAAAAATCTGAAGAGAAAATAATGAACCATTTTGCAATAATTTTCAAGGGATCTGTTTATAATATGATGAGGATTAATGTAAACCAATGATCCCTTAAACTATTTGGAATGTATCGAAATAAAAGTAAAGAGTATTTTTTTTTGCAATGTAGTGATTGAATTTGAAAATGATTTCAAAAGCACACGCGAAAGTAATGAACTAATTTGCAATATTTTTGGGGTAATTAATTTATAACGATCAAAATTATTCAAAATGAATAAATCTATGTTTTATTAAGAATTTTTTAAATTTAAATAAAAGCATACTCATTTTTTTGCGGCACATTTATTGAATTATTTATTCACTGAGAGAAAAAATAACTGAATTCGAGAACATGAATTTATTTAATAAATTAAAGTATTAATTCGATTATTTATTTGTTGAACCAAGAAAATCACTTCATTTAAAAAAATATTTTCACGAATCGATTACTCCATTATATTAAACTCTTATTAAATAGTAATGATTAAATGCATGATAGATTTGATGAAATTTGTATTCTTTGGATTAATTACATTGATCGCATCATAAACATGAGATTATTTGAATCTAAAAAACGAATTCAGTACAAAATTATTTTTTTCGAAAAAATATTTTCTTGCAATAAAGGCACTATTATTTTACTTCAAAAAATATTTTTATTTAAATAGATTTGATTGAATTTGTATTCATTAGATTAATTACATTTATCGCATCATAAACATTAGATTATTTGAATCTAAAATGATGATGATTTGAAAACGACTTGAATACGAAATTATTTTTTTCGAACAAAATTATTTCTTTGCAATAAATTCATCATTATTTTACTTCTAAAAATATCTTTATTTAAATAGATTTTAATAAATTTGCATTCATTGGATTAATTAGATTTATTGCATCATAAACAATATGAGATTATTTGAATCTGAAAAACGACATCAATATTAAATTATTTTTTTCGAACAAAATTATTTCTTTGCAATAAATTCATCGTTATTTTACTTCTAAAAATATTTCTGTAGTATTTTCAATATTTATTGGATATAAAATTGATTGTGATTATTTTAAAAGTAGCTGTAGTAAAATAAATAACACATTATTTTATTCCAATGGAATATTTGTTCGGAATGATGAAATTTTGATTTCCTTCAAGCAAAGAACTATCATCTCTATAGTATACTTTAATAGTATACATAAGTTGTTAAAAATTAAAAAACTGGTTTTTTAAATGTTTTCTTATATTCGAATCTTCATAAATCCTAACTTTTTTCAAGTGCATAGTAGTAGTCGATAGCGTAATAGGTAGCGTGTTAGGTAGTTAGGTAGGATAGGTATGATGGTAGGTAGGGTCGAGGGTTCGAATCTCGGTCGGACAGAGAAATTAGATCAAAGAATTGGCGTAGATTTGTCTTTTTTTTCTATTTATATCTTTTTGGGGTCACTAAACGATGCATATTAAATTATTTGGCAAGGACTATATATTTTTTATAAAATGTTTAGCAACAATTAATAAACGGGCATTTCATTGAATCAATCATTTTTCTTGTTGATTGGACTAATTAATTTGTTGATTCAACGATTTTTTTTCTCAGTGCTTCCTGTATTAAAAGACACGCATGTTTTGAATGATAAAATGTGTTCTTGATTCAAACAACATATTGCATATAATTGATAACATATATTGTTAGATTCAAATAAATTCTTTTATTGAAACAGAAATTTATGGAATTGACTAAAAAAATGAACCAAGTGAATATATAAGGAAACCAATCTAATATATTTTGGCAAATAATGAAAAAAATTATTTTTTGCCTTCAAAACTTTATTTCATTGGTTCTAGTAATTTTTTCTCTCAGTGTTTTAAACCAATCAGAACCAGAATTTATCAAAATAAAAAAAGAACGTACTTTTATTGCTTTGCAATGATAATTATCGATGAGTTCGACTGAAAAATGAATTAAAAATCTGATGAGACAATAATAAATTATTTGGCAATAATTTGGGGATTCACATTCAATAAATGATAAGAATTATTAAAAATGAATGAATCCCTCTATTATTTTGAATTATTCAAAATAAAAATAAAAACATATTCTCGTCTTTTCGCGGCAATAATTATTGAGTTGAGCTAAACTACATTTTTAAAATCTCACGAGATAAATATAAATTCTTTTGTAACAGTATTAGGAGCACAAATTTGTAATACTTGGAATTATATTTGAAACCAATGATCCTTCAAACGAATTGGAATTTTTCAAAATAAAAAATGCAACGTATGTTCATTTTTTTTTGCGACAATAGACATTGAATTGAACTGAAGAATTATTAAAAAATTTAAGGAGAAAATAATGAAAAATTTCGCAATAATTTTGGGGGAATCTATTTGCAATTATTTGAACTAATAATACCCTTTTTCAAAATAAAATAAAAATATTCTCTTTTTGCGACAATAATTATCGGGTTGACCTAAAAAATGATTAAAAAATCTCACGAGAACATTGTGAATTATAATGCACCAATTTTTGGGGGAAAAAATTTGTAACAAGGATTGTTTATTGAAACAATCATCGTCCAAACCATTTATGATTTTTCAAAGTCAAAAAAGGAACGTGTCCTTATTTTTTTGTTATAATTATAATTATAATTACCATTATAATTATAATAAATTATAATAAATTATAATTATAATAATTATGATAATCAATTATGGTAATCAATTATGATAATAAATTAATTGTCCAAACTATTTATGATTTTTCGAAGTAAAAATGCGAGAACACGTTTCTTTTCTTACATTGAAAAATCATAAATAGTTTAGACGATGATTGATTCAATAAATAATCCTTGTTACAATTTTTTTCCCGCAATCAATAATTATTATTATTGATTGCGGGCTTTTATTGTGTGTTTTTATCCGAATTCGATGATGAGTGAATGGCAATTAACCGATAAAAAAAAAATTCGAGGATGAACGAAAAATCTCATAGAAGGGAAGGAAGAGAGATGGGGAAAAGAAAATTGCGTTTCGGCTCGTATAAGCTTCACACGTACTCCACACAGGTATGATATTCTGTATAGTTGGAATTCTCATTCCGTCGGGATATTTCGATTCGGGAACGCTTTTTCCCGTCACGCTCCGGGCATGGATAATATTTTCGTACACTCCACTTTCCGCTCTTTTTCCCCGACACTTTTCCGCTCCTCTATCGCGCTATATACACTTTTATATCACCCTCGAGAATGTCGTCGTCGTCGTCGTCGTCGTCGTCGTTGTCGTTTGTGCTTTCATGAAAAGCTCTCTCGACTACGGAGGCGACATCTAGCGCTCAGGATATCGTAAATAAATCCCTCGCAAAGGTAAATATTGTATCCCGAAGTCCTCGCGAGAGGGAGGGAGCCCCCTCGCGGGTACACAATTCCTTCACTGAGAGCAAAAATTACTAGAACCAATGAAATAAAGTTTTGTAGGCAAGAAATAATTTTTTTCATTATTTGCCAAAACATATTAGATTGGTTCCCTTATGTATTTACTTGGTTCATTTTTTTCAGTCAATTCCATAAATTTCTGTTTCAATAAACGAACTTACTTGAATCTAACAATATGTTATCAATTATATGTAATATGTTGTTTGAATGAAGAACACATTTTATCATTCAAAACATGCGTGTCTTTTAATACAGGAAGCACTGAGAAAATTTTTTTGTTGAATCAACAAATTAATTAGTCCAATCAACAGGAAAAATGATTGATTCAATCGAATGCGTGTTTATTAATTGTTGCTAAACATTTTATAAAAAATATATAGCCCTTGCCAAATAATTTAATATGCATAGTTTAGTGACCCCAAAAAGAGATAAATAGAAAAAAAAAGACAAATCTGCGGCAATTCTCCGATCTAATTTCTCTGTCCGACCGAGATTCGAACCCTCGACCCTACCTACCATCATACCTATCCTATCTAACTACCTAACACGCTACCTATTACGCTATCACCTACTACTATATGCACTTGAAAAAAGTTTGGAGTTATGAAGATTCGAATATAAGAAAACATTTAAAAAATCAGTTTTTTAATTTTCAACAACTTATGTATACTATTAAAGTATACTATAGAAATGATAGTTCTTTGCATGATGGAAATAAAAATGTAATCATTCCAAACAAATATTCTATTGGAATAAAATAATGTGTTATTTATTTTACTACAGCTTCTTTTCTAATAATCACAATCAATTTTATATCTAATAAATATTGAAAATACTACAGAAATATTTTTAGAAGTAAAATAATGATGAATTTATTGCAAAGAAATAATTTTGTTCGAAAAAAATAATTTCGTATTGAAGTCATTCTTTAGATTCAAATAATCTAATGTTTATGATGCGATAAATGTTATTAATCTAATGAATACAAATTCAATCAAATATATTTAAATGAAAATATTTTTTGGAGTAAAATAGTAATGACTTTATTGCAAGAAAATAATTTTTTCGAAAAAAATAATTTTGTATGGAATTCGTTTTTAGATTCAAATAATCTCATGTTTATGATGTGATCAATGTAATTAATCCAATGAATACAAATTTAATCAAATCTATCATGCATTTAATTGTTACTATTAAATAAGAATTTAATATAATGGAGTAATAGATTCGTCAAAATATTTTTTAAAATGAAGAGTGACTTTCTTGGTTCAACAAATAAATAATCGAATTAATACTTTCATTAAATAAATAAATTCATGTTCTCAAATTCAGTAATTTTTTCTCTCAGTGTTCGATTTTCCCTTTTCACCCCATAAAATAGCGAAAAGAATTAATGGCGTTATCTAATTAAAGGGCAGAAAAACAATTTTCAAAAATTTAAATTTACCAATAATTGTTGTAACTGATAATGAAAAATAAGTAAATAATATTAATTAATGTTAATAAATTTTTAAAAAGAATGAAAATACGATGACCTCTAATTCTAAAAATGATTAGAGTTGCCATCAATCCTTGATAAAAGAATTGATACTTTTTTTTCTTTCATATTTTCGGATAGCAAATTTTTACTTGTAATTAGTTTACAAAGTACCAAATGAGTATATTTTTCCAATCGAACATAATGGCAATTCTTCTACATTAGAATATCATAGAATATAATTGTATTTGTCTAAAAGACTTTTTTTAAAGTCGTGCGAGTTAAACTCTATTGATTGATTAATGGAATTTGAGTTGAATTTCGAAAATCGGGTCATCGCTAAAAAAGATACGATTTTTTGGTTGAAAGATCAGGAATTTGGCGGGTTTTCTGAATTTTTCGGTATTCGAGGGGATTCTCTTTTATGATTGAAAGTTCCCCACACGGAAATTTATATATTTAAAATATATGCAAAATTGCGTACGAAATATATTCAAAATATAATTACCGTATACAAATGAATGTATTTAAAATATATTTTTTATAGATGTGTAATATATTTATTTGGATAGACTTTTGCCGCTTTTCGCATATGTACGTATATTTTAAATGTATTTAAAATATATTTGAGATATATATAAAATATATTTAAGATATATGTAAAATGTACGACACATACATACAATATATATTTTATAAATATATGATGCATACATCTGAAATATAGATTAAATTATATGTTGCATGTATTCCAAATATAGTTGAAAAATGGGCTGCATACATCCCGAATATGGGTTGAATATGCGATACCCGTGTAGAAATTTCCGGAAAATCGGAAATTCTCTAGGAGAATCAAATACAAAAGTACGAGTTCATGAGAAGCCGGCAAGAACTCCTTCCCGCCTTTATAAGCATACTCGTCGCATCCTCCGTATGGGGGTTCAGCGGATGCCGCTCTGCGACATCTCGCGGCGAGTCTGGAAACTATCGCGACGCTGCCTATACGTTACGAACATGTGGCAGGCACCCGATCGCTTGTTCTCGCGGGATACACATTATAATGCAAATAATAATTAAAAGTGTGAACACAATAAACTTAAATAATTAAATAAATATTATGTTAGTTAGTTAGTTATGTTACCACATATGTTGCATATATGGTAGCATATATTAAGAATATATGTAGAATATATGGGAGATACACGTGAGTCACACCTATCTCTCATATATTTTGCATATATATCAGCATATATTAAGAATATATGTAGAATATATGAGAGATATATGTAAATCACACCTATCTCTCATATATGTACATATATTCGAAATATATCCACATATATTTTGTGTATATTAAAAATATATAAATTTCCGTGGGGGTCGGGATGAAACAAGCTTGGTTCCAAAGTTCCAGGGCTTGAAATTCGTTGCGAATAATATTCTGCATTATTATTGAAATGGAAAACACGGTTTGTTATTAATTTACAAAGAATTTGAGCCCGTATTTTTCTCCGTGTAGGCTCACTCACCATTTTTTTTTTAGTTTTTCACTTTTGATTTTAATTTATGTTTATTTCATGTTTCATATTTCAGTTTCATATAAGCAAACAAACTTCTACAAAAGGTGCACTATTATTCATTTTTTTTCAACAAAATAGAACCACCATTTTGAATTCTACAAATTTCCCTATAGTCTTGGCTGAGATATTCGAGTTTGCGAAACTGTAAAAAAACGCTAAGAAATTGACTTTCATGAACATTCGAATTTTTTTTTAAATTTTAAGCGCTATATTGAATCGTCGATTTTTGGAATTGTCAATTTATTAATTACTTTAATTTTTAACTGTACATATGTAATATTTAAATTTGACTAGTTTTCCCTGGCATTTCACCACTGATATATCATATAAGTAAAGGAAATTCATAAGCAGTCGGTAGCGTAGTAGGTAGCGTGTTAGCTAGTTAGGTAGGATAGATGGGCAGGTCGAGGATTCGATTCCCGGTGGAGACAGATGAAATTGAAATAATTAAATCGGGTCTTTTAAAATTTTTCTTTTTATGTAACTCGTCCTGAAGGTATGTAAATAAAAAATATAAATATTAACAAATTTTTCAAGCAATAGAGATTTTAAAAAAACCCTATGAAAATTATAACTTCCTAACGTCCCGACGCGCTCAGATATTTAAAAATATTATGATTGCAAGTATTTTTACTATGTCGCAATGTACACTTTGATTATATCATTATAAAATTTGTTCCGATTCGAAACACTTTTTACTATGCTGATAGAAAGAAACACATGTGGCCTAAATCAAACGGGTAAGCCATCATGAGAAGTGACAGATAATACTACATGCGTTGGAATTTTTACTATGCTGACTAAGATTATTCCTTTATACCGTTATGTAAATTTTACTATAATTCGGAATTGTCCCCAAATTACTATAATATTCTGGCAATAAGTGACTGAATTTCTGGTACTATTTACTATAATCTTCCATCTCGTTTTCTACGTGTAGCTATTTTAGTGGCGCAGCAATTACGCTCGTCAAGTCGGAGTCTAACTTTGAAGGGTTATCTAGTCTAGAATTTTGAAAAAATCAAATTGTTTTGCAGATTCTTAAAGTTCAGACCTTTAAGAATATATCCTCGAAAGAATTTTTTTTAAATTCCAATAATTTACGGAGTTATAGCTACTTTAGTTTGAGCTATTTTAGTGACGCAGCAATTACGCCCGTAACATCGGAGCCTAACTTTAAGAGGATTCTGATCTAGAATTTTGAAAAAATCAATTTTTGTTCAGCTTCTTAAAGTTTAGACCTTTAAAAATATATATATCGGTAAGGAAATTTTTAAATTCCAATCGTTTACGAAGTTATAGCTATTTTAGTGACACAGCAACCATGCCCGTAACGTAGGAGCCTAACTTTAAGAGGACTCTGGTTCAGAATTTTGAAAAAATCATTTTTTTCAGCGTATTAAAGTTCAGACCTTTAAAAATACATCCTCGAAAGAAAATTTTTTAATTCCAATCATTTATTGAGTTACAGCTATTTTAGTGACGCAGCAACTACGCCCGTCACGTCCGAGCAAATCGGACTGTATAGACATTTTTCTCAAAACTACTTTTCTCAACACGGCTGACATGATATTTCAAATTGTACTCAACCGATTTACTTCGAATTTTTTTTACCAACTTTCAATGTATAACTCTCTATCGCCCCTATACCACTTTTGTATCAAAATCATTTTTTTTTCTATTGCAAAAAAATTAAAAACTATGATAAACAGAGTCGAAAAACGCCTTTTTGTTCAGACAGCCGCCATTTTACGCATCTTTTTTTCCGTTTTCTCTGAGCTACGGGCTACAACGACATTCTTAAGACATATTTAAGAATCTTTTCTTAAATTTTGTATCGGATGACTAGAAAGGTTGCAATCGTGACAACCAGCACAACCCTTTTTTCTACCCCCAACTTTATCAGCTTATAACTTATTTAATTTTCATTTTTTTTTTCTCAAATTTTTTTTGTTTACTGTCAAAATATTAATAAATATGTTGTAAAAATAAGAATGGTAAAAATATTTTTCGTTTTTTTTTTATCGAGCTCGACAAAATGTTCAAAATGTATGTCTCCCTACCAGAATACCGGCTCTACCTTCTTCAAAGCCTATGGCAAATTCTACATTTACCATAATCCACTGGTATTGCTTTATTATATGTAGCCCTCTCTCCGTGATATAATCAAAGTGTATATACGCGCACGCGTGCATCCTCATATCAGTTTACATTGAGGGAAGCCCGGATAATGGGGGAGGGGGGAAAGAGAGAGAGAGTGAGGGGGGGGGGGGGAGAGAGAGAGAGAGAGAGACTAACGCTGATACAAGTATCAAGCGATATAATAACCACCTATCACAATGATTACACACTATACGACACAAAATATGCCTCGATATGTTGCCCATGTTGAATGTATGTTGAATATATATACGATATTAATATATAAAGAATTCTGCCTAAGTTCAGTCACTTTTTCTGGTAATTTTGTTTTATAGCATTTAATAAATGAATTGTTTTGCATTTTTTAATACAGAGATTCAGGATCTGTCCAAATTTATTAAAAAATTCCCATATAGTGAAAATAAGCTCAACAAAATTTGAATTTTTTGGAAGAATTTTTTTCGTGAATTTATTTTTACAAAAATATGTTACGATATGTGAATAAAAAGGATTGGTCCGAACTTTAAAGGACGACTTTTTGAATCGAAAATAGTTTGCAAATCTTTTGTATTGGTTGTGTTGAGTTTTGAGGAATTTTGTGATATTGATTAGGAAATTTTTTGAGACGAGATTTTGTTTATTTGTTCCAGAAATTTTTCGTTAATTGTGTCAAATTTTTGAAATTGTCATGTCGTAAAAAAAAGTTTGCATGAAAAGGGAACATTTTTTGTTTCATAAATAAAAAAAAATATTTTTTTTTCAAATACGATATTAAGAAAAAGAGAGGGTGATTTTTTTCATAATTTGTAATAATTTCAGACAAAAAAATTTATATTAGTTATAAATATTGATCAAGAGAAATTTTGCAGAGTAACAATAGTCATTTAAGGTTGTTTAGAAGCAAATCACGGTTTAATGAGAAAATTCTGAAAATTTGGTATGTTCTTAATAATAATAATAATAATAATAATAATAATAATAATAATAATAATAATAATAATAATAATAATAATAATAATAATAATAATAATAATAATAATAATAATAATAATAATAATAATAATAATAATAATAATAATAATAATTTTCAAATTTTTTTACCCAACCCAAAAAAAGTTATGAATTATAAAAAAAAAAAAGGCTTTCGTTTTTTCAAGTAGCTATAACTTCTTCAAAAATTGACTAATCGGGACGTTTTTTTTTCGAAAATTTTCGTCTTTAAATGTACTTTTCGAAAAAAAATACAAAAAAAATGAAGATATTAAAGTCTATGAAATTTTTCACTTTTTCGAGAAAAATCATCGTTCTCACGGAAGCGCATTTTTTATGATATTTTTTTTTTTACTAAAAAAAAACTTCCTTTAATTCCGGAAAGAATGCCGCCAGAACTGAAGTGGGTGGAATTTTCCTTCTATTTTTTTTTATCGATTGAAAAAAAAATTTCGCAACCCGGCTTATTTCACAAAACACACCACTCTGTAAATTTTTTAGGATTTATAAAGGACCTCAGAGTTTGAAAAATTGAGAAGAAAAAAAAATCGAAAGTGGTAATCCGCGAAAAAATTTTGATTTTTTTCAAAAAGGTTAAAGAAGAAATAGAAGACACCTATATTTATAATTTTTTTGTATTTTTTTCAAAAACTACATCCAAAAACAAAAAGAATGAAAAAAATTGCCATCTGGGCCCATTTTTGACCAAGCCACAGGCTTTTAAAAAAGACATCCAACGCATATCATTTTGAATCCGCCACTTTTTTAATTTTGGCCCGTCTTTGCTTTTTATATTTCTTCTTTGAGTGAAAAAAAATTCTCATCATTTATTCTATATTTTTTATGCTTTATGATGATTTTTAAAAAATTCTAAATTAAATCTGAGAAAATGTTTTAACGGTGTTTACGACGAAACTTATAATCTCGCTTAATGATTTCTCTTAAGGACTTCCTGATTATAAAATACGATTAGTAAACATTCATTTAATACTAATTCAAAAACTATTTTATTTTCCTTTGGCGTTTAAATATTTTACATGTTCTATATTCTTCGAAATTTAATTTAATACTTGAATTCTCTATATTTCAAAAGCCTGTGACTTGGTCAAAAATGGAATATTAAAAAAATATAATTTATCGATATTTTTAGGTTTCAATAACAGAGGAAAAAATATAACTAATATCCGTGTTGATTCAATTTTATTCGAGAAAAACGAGCTTTGTTGAAAATCAATTTTCTCGTCTCAGCTTTAATTGAAAGAATAACAAAATTTATATTTCAACAATTGGTGAAAAATTATTGTTTTTCGTTTGAATATTAAAAAAAATCGTTTTCAATACAATTTATCGATATTTTTGGGTTCCAATAATAGAGGAAAAAATATAACTAATATCCAGGTTGATTCAATTTCATTCGAGAAAAACCAGCTTTGTTGAAAATCAAGTTTCTCCTCTCAGCTTTAATCGAACGAATAACCAAAATCACTATTTCAATAATTGGTGAAAAATCATTGTTTTTCGTTCCCGTAGTAAAAAACTCCATTGAATCGCCAATGGCAACCAATGGTACTCATACGACTCCATTGGACAATGAATGGGGACCCATTGAGATTTCCGCATTTTTCAATGGCGTATAGGAACGACCATTGATCAGTGAATGGATATCCATTAAAAAGTCACCATTGCCCAATGACGTCCATTGGACAGCAAATGCGGATGAATCGAATGATCACCATTACTCAATGATGCCCATTGGAAAGCAAATGCTGATGAACGAAATGATCAGCTTTACCCAATGATGTCCATTGGGAAGTAAATGCGGATGAACTGAATGATCCCAAAGATGTCCATTGGAAACCGCATCGCGTTAGTTCCGAGACTTAGCGCGAGATGTCGCGGGACGGCAACCCGCTAAACTCCCATACGAATTGTGCGAAGAGTATGCTTATCTAGAAGATTGTGAGCACGGAATATTAGCAGAAGTCGGTGTCCAAAAAATCCATGCAAGGAGTTCTTGCCGACTGATGCCCGTGGGATAATCCCTATTCCGTTTGAAATGGCGAAGTCAATCCTCATTGGAAAATCCCTATTCGATTTCAAATGGGGGATTCAATGGCGAAAATGTCCTTGGGCAATTGGGCATTCATCTCCGTTGGTTATTTTGGCAATGGGGAATGAATGGCGATTTCTCAATGGTGACGAATGGAGTTTTTTACTATATGAAAAAATCTCCATTGATTATCGCCATTCATTCCCCATTGCCTACAAAAACCAATGGAGATGAATGCCGAATTGCCTATGGGGATTTTCTTCATTGAATCCCCATAGGATAATCCCCATTCCGTTTCAAATGGGGAAGTCAATCCTCATTGGAAAATCCTCATTCGATTTTAAATGGGGAATTCAATGGCGAAAATCCCCTTAGGCAATTCGGCATTCATCTCCGTTGGTTATTTTGGCAATGGGGAATGAATGGGGATTTTTCAATGGCGACGAATGGAGTTTTTTACTACGGGATTTGAATATTAAAAAAATCGTTTTCAATACAATTTATCGATACTTTTGGGTTTCAATCATGGAGGAAAAAATATAACCAATATCCGGGTTGATTCAATTTCATTCGAGAAAAACCGCCTTTGTTGAAAAACAAATTTCCCCTCTCAGCCTTAATTGAACGAATAACAAAATCTCTATTTCAATAATCTCTATTCAATATTCAATAAATCATTGTTTTTCGTTTGAAAATTTAAAAAATCGTTTTCAATACAATTTATCGATATTTTTAGGTTTCAATAATAGAGGAATACTGTTACGTTTATTCCATGAATTCGCGGATTCCCCCCCTTCGAATTTTCCATTTTTCAGTAACGACAGAAACACGCGGTCCGTTTAATAATATCCTCGGCTCCGTGAGAAATCGCACGTCCGCTCGTCGTTTGACTTAATAAACGAGCGAGCGGAGAGAAATATACAGTGAGAAAGAGAGAAAGAGATGAGTGTATTCTTGTGGGTTGGGCAAACGACGATAAAGTGCCGACATTACGCAGCCCAGAAGCATTGTTTTACCACCATCCACGGCAATATCTCTCTCACCGAGCGAATGTGCGTGTGTACAAAAGAGAGAAAAAGTGCGAGAGGGGGAGGGAAAAAAATCCATTAAAAGAGGGATAAGAGAGGGAGAAATGAGAGACTGCGGAGAGACGCTCAGCGATCCGTATCCTCGAATGCGGAGTTTCATCGTAATCGCGACTAATTTTCATGGTTCGCCGAATCCGACGAGAGGATTTTATCCTCCGCGTCGTTTTTATATTTTTTCATTTTTTCCCCCTCCCGCCCCCTTAAAATAATACACCATATACCGAGTGACTCGCAAAAGGGCGTACATTCGCTATTTTTCCATTTCGAATCGAGCAATTCACGATCTTTCGTTCCTCAGTGCACCTTTAAGGCGGAATTCTGGTCCAGAATTTTGGAAAAATCAATTTTTTCAAAATTTCTTCAAGTTAACCATTATTCTTAAAGTTTAACCATTTTTGGTAAATTGAAATACTATAAGTTATAAAATTAAAAATCATTTAGCTTATCAAACAGAAGAAAAGATTTAAGGCTGTATTCTGGTCTAGAATTTTGAAAAAATCATTTTTTTTTTTAATATTCTCAAAGTTAACCATTATATTCTCAAAATGTACCCACTACTCTTAAGAGGAGGCTAAAGGCGACATTCGGACCTCTCTCTCGCTCTCACATGACCCCTATCATCCTTTCTCTCTCGCACTCGTGCGAAAAATGTCGGTATTTCTGAAGTCCTATATTATCGACTCAAAATCGCTGTCCAAACTTTTTCCAATACCGGTGGATGAATATCAATGAAATTTATGAATGAATGATGAATGATTTGCAAAATGCAAACGCGAGACATAAATCAACGTTTTCGTTAATTGCCACTGACTTGTCAGACAGTTTGGATAGAATCTGATGAGAATAATATTTATTTCATGAGAATTCCACATGGGGCTGCCCTCTTTCGGATTTCTGTGAACTTGATTTCGCCATTTTGTTTTTCGATAATACACTAAATTTATCAACATTTATCTCGTGATTTGGGTTCCAAACTTACGTCGCGGTTTTTTCATAATATAATGTCGAAGACGTATCGATATTCGTACTTTAGTGTTCGTCATGGAGCCCCACTCTTGGTTTTAGCCGAAATGCAATAGAAACATTATAATTTGATATTTTCAATTACAGATTCCTGATGATAATCAAATCTGTAACTTTTTTATTTTTATTTCGAATAAATTTTAGTGGGGCTTCATTTGTGCCATAATTCTGATGATACTGTCAAAATTTTATTGATTTCCATCCATTCGTGCCAGAGCAAGTTTGGAATCCATTTTCGAGGTGCAAATGTCGGTATTTAGCCTCCCCTTGAAAGAATTATTAGAATTAACCATTACTCTTAGAAGAATCATTAGAAAAAATTTAAAGCGGTAATCTGGTCTAGAATTTTGAGAAAATCATTTTTTTTTTTTAAATATTCTCAAAGTTTAACCATTTTTGGTAAATTGCAATACTATAAGTTATAAAATTGAAAAGCACTTACCTTATATAAAACAGAATTGTAACGGATAACTATGTAGAAGGGTTGCAATCGTGTCAGCCAGCGCACTCCCTTTTTTTAGCCCCAACTTTACCAGTATTATTTAATAATAACTTGTTATTTAATAATAACTTATTTAATTTTCATTTTTGTCCCCGAATTTTTTTTTGTTTATTGTCAAAATATTAATAAATATGTTGTAATAAAAAAAGAATGGTAAAAATATTTTTTGTTTTCTTTTAGCGATATCGTGTGAGACTCGTGACGTTTACGAAACTTCTTATTTTTCCGGAGCGAGCTTTTCGAGAGACGAAGAGAAAGAGAGAGATAACCTCGCCGGCAGTTTTCCGTTTTTTTCGATATTAAATACAACGCGATACGGAGGAATGACGACACTTTGGGTTCTGCTCTCTCATCTATAAATAAATTCGCGATATTAACAGCAACGAATTGCATTAAAATGTTTTTCACTCGTTTCTTCATTTTTTTTGTCGTAGGTCATAAAAGAATTCAGAACATAATGTAGAATTCATCAAAATTGCGTGAATTTGTTTTAGCTCTGGCGCGATTTCTGTAGTGCGAAAAAAATCCGCTAGGTGGCCACGGGCGCAGCGCTTTCTCGCAAGCGAAGCGCGCCTTGAGGCCTCCGTATACTTACATATAAGTAATATTTATAATTAACTAGAATCATACCATAAAAATGGTTTGCTTTTAGGTTTTTGAAATATTTCAACAGGATTCTTTCAAATTTTAATCTCGAAAGATCCGAGGGAAATAAAATTGACCACAACGAGACTAGTGAGTTCCCAAATAGGAATAGGCATTGGTCTTTGAATAAAGAGAGAGAATTAATCTCTAAATGTGTATCGAATATTTATGTAGCTCGACTAATTGATCGAGATGTATTCCCCTATCTAACCCCAAGGAATTCTGAATTTAATATAGAATTTATCAAATTTGCATGAAAAACTGTTTTTATGTTGTTAACAATCGACCTTGGTTCATTTTTTTACCTTTGCTTAGTCCTGGCGAGATTCCCGGAGTGCAAAAAAAATCCGCTAGGTGGCCACGGGTGGAGCGCTCTTCTCGCAAGTGAAGTGCGAGGCCCCGTATACTCATATATATGGAATATTTCTAACTGACTGGAATCGTAGCATAAAGATGATTTGTTGTTAGTTTTTGTCAATATTTCAAAAGGAGTTTTTCAAATTTTAACCTCGAATTCGAGTGACGAAGTAAAATTGAGCAAGAGAATAGTGAGTTCGGAAATGGGAATGGGCATTGGTCTTGGATCAAAGAGAGAGAACCCGTCAATATGTATATCGAATATTTATGTAGCTCGATTAATTGATCGAGATGTATTCCCCCATGTAACACATTCGACGTGACGATTGGACGCGAGCGAACCAGTTGAATAACCGGTCCATGCTGGTTTGCTCTTTTGATCTATATCTATATATCATCGCCTCGACTCTTTCAAATAACCAACGCTCGCCTCTCATTCTCTCATTCTCTCTTGATCTCTTGGCCTATCTCCGTCCACGAATCGAGCACTCTAACGCGACTGATGACTCTGCCCTTGAGCATCATTTGATCCTTAATCGAGCAAATCAGTTTGGTATCACTCGAGCGAAACGTTCCACGTTCCCTGCATGTGCATATGGGGCATTCCACGTCAAATAACCCTGTCATCGGCCTGACCCTCTCGGATTTTGATGTCCGATGAATCGTGGGTTTCGTTTGGCCCAAAATATGACCACAAATGTTTAGAAAATTTTATTTCATTCTTAAGGGGTTGCCCGAGCTTAAAAATCATTAAATTGAGGAAAAACATAAAGAGGAGCCATTTTTAAATTGAAGAATTCTTTTTCACAGAAACTAGGGCCCAAAACAGATATTTTCGTCATAGTTCGATAATGGGCCAAAAATGATTTCTATTTTTTTTGTATTTTTTTAAAATAATTGTTTTTTTGTTGTTTCTTGAAGTGAGAATAACAACAACGAAGATATTTTTCTAGTGAAACTTGATTTGTTTTCTTGGTTTAAGAGTGAAACAACTACATTTTTCTAAAATTTATACGACTTGAAATAAAACGAATGATTCAAACACAATAAAAAAGATGCTGATGACCACGTGATTTGATGTGGAATGCCCCTTATACATATGTGGCATTCCATTTTCCGATTTTGTCCGCGATTTTTTTTAGGTTTTGTAGTGCCTCTGTGAAGCACTCAGGAATTTTTTCGGATTTTTTTGGAGCGATTTGACTTAACTATAACTTTATAAACAAATAATTTTTAGCCCAAATTTAAAAGTCTGAAAAAGTTCACAAAAATGCCTTTTTTTATATGAAAAATTTCAAGCGTTGTGCTTAAGTGGGCAGGAGTTTTTTTCTGTTTATAACAAGCTTTTTTCATTTTTTTTTTGTTAAACAGAAAGAGAAACGTGAATTAAGTGGGCCCTCATCCAATCACTTTTTTAAACACCTTCAATTAATACAAAAATGTTTGGATAAACGGCCCACTCAATTCAGATTCCTCCTAATTTAAAAAAAAAATCGAGAATGCCCACTTTGGCTCAATGCTTGAAATTTTTCATATAAAAAACGGGATTTTCGCGATTCTTTTCATATTTTTGAATTTGGGGTAAGAATAATTTGTTTGTAAAATTATAGTTAAGTCAAATCGCTCCAAAAAAATCTGAAAAAATCCTGAGTACTTTTCAGAGGTACTACAAAACCATAGAAAACTGCGGACAAAATCGGAGAGTTGAAGGGTGAAACGCAGGTCGAATCGGTGTGGAATGCCTCATATATATCGTGTCATTGAAATAAAAAAAATTCAAATTTATCTAAGTTTTATGACTGAAACATTTTCCGAAAAATAAAACTGAAATAAATATTATAATTTTATAAAAAATTGTTATATGATGCATCAAAAATTACGCAAAATGCTCGAAAATTCGCCATAAGAAAATTACGAAAATCAGATTTTGGGCCCATTTTTCTTGATTAATTTCATCATTTTTTTGAGATTCTCAAAAATTTCTGATTGTTAAGAATTTTCGGGTCTTTGGATGCGCTGGTTTATTTAATGAATGAATTATTAATTGCCATAATAAATGTGCATTCAAACGTAATTGATTAATTTAATTGACGGATTAATCATTCATTAGAGGATATAATCGTCTTCTCAATTAATTCATATACTTATAACTCGTCATGAAAATGAAAAAAATCTAAATTTTCTAAAAATTCACAACAAAAACACTTTTTGAAAAATAAAAAAATAAAAAATATCGTAATTTCGTAAACAATAATAATGCACCGAAGATTTCGAAAAACTCTCGAAAATTCATCGGAAGAAAATGTCAAAAGTCAGGTTTTTTGTTAATTTTTCTGGCAATTTTATAATTTTTCGAGATTTTCTAAAATTTCTGATATTTCTGAATTTTTGAGTTTTATTAAATTAATGAATTATTAATTGCCATAATATGACGCGCATTAGATTTAAACGTAGATTGATTAAAAAATTTAATTAATAAAAATTATATTAAATTAAATTAAAATTAATTAAAATTTAATTAAAATTTCAATTAATCATTCATCAGAAGCTATAATCGTCTTCTTAATTAATTTATGAGCCATCATTTCGTCGGGCACATAAATCGAATTGTTTATGGGGCATTCCAAGTGAAAACGTGGGGTCAGTTCCCTCGGGTCATCAGACCCTTGCATAACTTTTTTTTTCGCATTGATTCCACTTCAAATACAACCTAATTTTTTTAAAGATTTTTCTGGCCACTCCTTCAGGTGGCGCGACAATCATTTTTCTGTAAAAAGGGCATAACTGAAAAAACACCATTTTTAAAATTCTCCAATTTTTTTCACAAATTCTGAATAAAAAATAAGTACTTTCTAGCATGATTAGAAAGTGGGCCGCGGCTACCTCATATTTTTTTTTAAATTTTCTGTTTTTCAGTTTCTAAAATAAAATCAAAAAAATTAATTCCTAATACCTCTTACATGAATAAAAAAATAAAATAAAAATAAAACATATCCTGGCAAATTTTGATACTTTGTAAAATATGCAAAATATCAAAATTTTTCAAGATATGTTTTATTTTTATTTTATTTTTTTACTTATGTAAGGGGTATTAGGAATCAATTTTTTTATTTTATTTTAAAAACTGAAAAAAAGTTAATTATTAAAAGAAATATGAGGCAGCCGCATCCCACTTTCTAATCATGATAGATATTACTTATTTATGACCCAGAATCTGTAGAAAAAATTGCAGAATTTTAAAATTGGTATTTTTATCAGTTATCCCTTTTTATTGAAGTATTTTATTGAAAAAAAAGATTTTTCTCATTTATTTGGAAAAATGTGCAAAATATCAAAATTTGCTAGGATATATTTTATTTTATTTTTTTACTCACGTAAGAGGTATTAGGAATTCATTTTTTTATTTCATTTTAGAAACTGAAAAAAAGAAAATTAAAAAAAAATATATATGAGGCAGCCGTGGCCCACTTTCTAATTATGGTAGAAATTACTTATTTTTGATCCAGAATCTGTGAAAAAAGTGGAGAATTTTAAAAATGGTGTTTTTTCAATTGTCCCTTTTTTACACAAAAATGATTGTCGCGCCACCTGAAGGATTGGCCAGAAAAATCTTTTAAAAAATTGCCCGTGTAGAAATGTGATAGGGCAACCATTAGTTGAATCTTGCCCCTGATCCGCCTTGCCTGATCCGATTTTCTTGGCAGGGCTCTGATGTGAAAACTATTGGATTCCCCTAAGTATTTATTACAATAAAATTATTTGTATATCGGCTTTCAGTAGTATTATAATAATAATAACAACAACAACAACAACAACAACAACAACAACAACAACAACAACAACAACAACAACAACAATAATAATAATAATAATAATAATAATAATAATAATAATAATAATAATAATAATAATAATAATAATAATAATAATAATAAATAACAATAATAGCAATAACAATAATAATAAATTAACAATCATTGCCTCGTTTATTATTATTATTATTATTATTATTTAATTATTATTTACATTATCACTTTTATTCCGCGAGAATAATAAGCAATTGTGCGCCTGTCACAAGTTCGTTACGTAAGCAGAGGATTATTATTATTATCACCACGAACCGCATCGCGTTAGTTCCGAGACTTGGCGCGAGATGTCGCAGGACATCAACCGTTGAACTCCCATACGGATAATGTGTTCAGTATGCTTATATAGACGGGTGCGAGCACGGATGTTAGCAGCAGTCGGTGTCGGAAGAATCCATACAAAGAGTTCCTGCCGTCTTATGTAATTGTACTCATTTATTTAATTCTCGTAGAGAATTTCCGATCATTCGGAATCTAATATTCTCTTCAAGGATTGTCAAAAGAAAAGTGTACCCTAAGAAAGGGTTGCCTCGAAATAAATAATAAGGTGCTTACATTGAAAAAGGAGTACCTCGTAAAAACGAATTGTTCAAAAAGCGCTTCGGTGTACGATCGGGAACTTCATGGCCGTGATCAGGGCCTTTAAGGGCATGATTCTAAAAATCGTAGGGGCCTGATCAGGATCTGCTAGGGCCAGATCATATCGTCATAGGGGTCTGATCATGACCGCCGGATCCGAAAATGGCCAGCCAGGTGTTACATGGCAGAACAGGGCCTGTTAGAATGAGCGGATCATTTCCCTACATTAGTTAGGGAGGGCAAGTCAGGGGCAGAAGTTTTTCCCTACCAAAATTTCTATACGGGTGGGCTGTTTTTAAAGTGAAATCAAAGCGAAAAAAAAAGTTATGCAAGGATCTGATGACCCGAGGGAAATGAGCCCACGTTTTCACTTGGAATGTCCCTTATTCAATAACAATAATTGATAAATTTAATTTAATTTACATTGAATCGAAGCATTAAAATCAATATTCGTACGAGTTAATTTTCCCATATTCTCAAGAAATGAGCCCTCGGTGAATGACTCCGTAGAAAGTTTCACGATTCGGTTATTCATAATCGATCCTGTCCCTTAATTATGCCTCATTGTTCGATTATCTCGTCCATCGAGATACACGGGACGATATATTTTGACATTTAAATCGTGCCCATCGTACCTAACACGAGCAATAATCGTGTACAAATAACGAGAGATGGCGCGATTTCACGAGTGAATTAACCTTTCCAACATTTGCAATCCCAATCGATCTTTTAAGGCGGTATTTTGGTCTAGAGACATAAATTTTGAGTGATAAAAAAATATTTGTATCATTCTTTTTTACAACATATTTATCAATATTTTGACAATAAACAAAAAAAAATTCAAGAAAAAAAATGAAAATCAAATAAGTTATAAGTTGGAAAAAAAGATCGCAAAATGGCGGCTGCCTGAACAAAAAAGTCGTTTTTCGACTCTTTTTGCATAGTTTTTAATTTTTTTACAAGAGTAAAACAAATAATTTTAAGACAAAAGTGATAGAGGCGATAGAGAGTTATACACTGAAGATTGGTAAAAAATTTGAAGTAAATCGGTTGAGGAGAACTTGGGATATCATGTTAGCCGTAGTAGTTTTGAGAAAAACGTCTACAGGGTGTCCCAGGAATGAAGGGCAATACCGGGAGGGTAGATTCGTGACGTAATATCGAGTAGAAAAGTCCTTTGCCATTTTTTGATATTTTGAACCCCTGAATTGTTATTAATTAATTAAATTAATAACCAATCAGGGATTAAAAATATCAAAAAATGGCAAAGGACTTTCTTACTCGATATTACGTCACGAATCTACCCTCATGGTATTGCCTTTCATTCCTGGGACACCCTGTATAGTCCGATTTGCTGTGTCACTAAAAAAGCCATAACTCCCTAAATTATTGGAATTAAACATTTCTTTTCGGGGATATATTCTTAAAGGTCTAAACTTTAAGAATCGGCAACAAACATTGATTTTTTCAATATTCTAGACTAGAACCCTAAAAATTAGGTCCTGACGTGACGGGCGTAGTTGCTGCGTCACTAAAATAGCCATAACTCCCGAAATTACTGGAATTAAAAAATTTCCTTTCGAGGACATATTCTTAAAGGACAAAACTTTAAGAATATGTAAAAAAATTCAGTTTTTCAAAAATCTAGACCAGAATAACCTCTTAAAGTTACGCTCCAACGTGACGGGCATAGTTGCTGCGTCACTAAAATAGCCATAATTCCTTAAATTATAGGAATTAAAAAAAAGTCTTTTAAGGATATATTCTCAAAAGTTTAAACTTGAAGAATCTGCAAAAAAAATGATTTTTTCAAAATTCTAGATCAGAATCCTCTTAAAGTTAGGCTCTGACCTGACGGACACAGTTACTGCGTCACTAAAATAGCCATAACTCTCGAAATTATTGAAATAAAACAAATTCCTTTCGAATATATATTCTTAAAGGACTAAACTTTAAGAATATGCAAAAAAATTGAGTTTTTCAAAAATCTAGACCAGAATAACCTCTTAAAGTTACGCTCCGACGCGACGGGCATAGTCGCTGCGTCACTAAAATAACAATAACTCCTTAAATTATAGGAATTAAAAAAAAATCTTTTGGGGATATATTCTTAAAAGTTTAAACTTGAAGAATCTGCAACAAAAATTGATTTTTTCAAAATTCTAGATCAGAATCCTCTTAAAGTTAGGCTCTGACGTGACGGACACAGTTACTGCGTCACTAAAATAGCCATAACTCCCGAAATTATTGAAATAAAAAAAATTTCTTTCGAGGGTATATTCTTAAAGGACTAAACTTTAAGAATATGCAAAAAAATTGAGTTTTTCATAAATCTAGACCAGAATAACCTCTTAAAGTTTCGCTCCGACGTGACGGGCATAGTTGCTGCGTCACTAAAATAGCCATAACTCCTTAAATTATAGGAATTAAAAAAAATTCTTTTAAGGATGTATTCTTAAAAGTCTAAACTTTAAGAATCTGCAAAAAATTCGATTTTTTCAAAATTCCAGATCAGAATCCTTTTATAGTTAGGTTCTGACGTGACGGGCGTAGTTGCTGTGTCACTAAAATAGCCATAACTCCCTAAATTATTGGAATTAAAAAATTTCCGTTCGAGGATAATTCTTAAAGGACTAAACGTTAAGAATATGTAAAAAAATTGAGTTTTTCAAAAATCTAGACCAGAATAACCTCTTAAAGTTACGCTCCGACGCGACGGGCATAGTTGCTGCGTCACTAAAATAGCCATAACTCCTTAAATTATAGGAATTAAAAAAAATTCTTTCAAGGATGTATTCTTAAAAGTCTAAACTTTAAGAATCTGCAAAAAATTCGATTTTTTCAAAATTCCAGATCAGAATCCTCTTATAGTTAGGTTCTGACGTGACGGGCGTAGTTGCTGTGTCACTAAAATAGCCATAACTCCCTAAATTATTGGAATTAAAAAATTTCCTTTCAAGGATATATTCTTAAAGGTCTAAACTTTGAGAATCTGCATACAAAAATTGATTTTTTCAAAATTCTAGACCAGAATACTTCCTTAATCGATTCATTCGATTCCAGGCTCAACAATTCTCTGCTCCTTATCGCATAGTTTTTTGCATAAGCTTCCACAACAATTTCAATTATCATGGATCTTGGAAAATAAAAATGAAAAGGGAGCGAGGATTTTCAACAAGATTCTTGTGTCTCTCGAGTGGAGTTAGCTTGAATGCTGACTCAGCCTCGATAATCAATTATCCTTTTTTTCTCTCTCCATCTCGCTCTTTTGTGAAATAAGAGTTATCAGAGAGGAGACAAGTACGATGGAGATAAAAACAGCGATGTACTACAAGAAAGTTGCGGTGCAACATTGTACAGGAAAAAAGGACAACGGCGTATCAATTCATTTATATCGCTTTTTTTTTCTCTCTCTCTCTCTTTCATTCCATAACCGGTCATTGTATTTTTATTTCTGTCTTGTACTCGCTTCTTTTTCTTCACATCGTTTTGGTACTGCTAATACACATAGAGAGAAGGAGAGAGAAAAAAAAAGAGACGTTGAGCCGTCCCGTGTAGTGATTAATATCATTGTTACGACAATCGATTACTCGCTCGCTCGCCTCGAAAGACCCGCTGACTCACTGGGTATAATAAACCGCGGGAGCGGAAAGTTATATCGCGGAACGGGAAAACTCGATGACATGGAAGAAAAAAAAGCTTGAAAAAGGAAGAAGAAATAGAATAGAAAAAAAAAACAAGACGAAACACGACGATTAGGAGACCTTTCGTTCCGCCTCGTTTTCCCTACTTCCATTACCCCTTTTTCTCGATGGTCGATCAGTATTCCCTTCTGAAACTCAATGAGATTCGTGGCACGGAAAAATAAATGCCCCGAATGGCCGAAAATAGAAATCACGTAGGGGAGGGTGGGGCAAGATGGCCCCCTGGAGCCAGTTGATACTTTTTCTGGATTTCAGCCATCAAATCAGTTTACTTTTATTCTATCTTGAATTCACCGACATTTTGCCGAAACTAGAAAAAAAAAATTCTTGGGTACGGCCCTCCTCTAAAAAGTGATAATTTTTTTTTTAATGTTAAAAAAATTTGTTTAACTTTAAATATGTTTTTCTTTTAGGTGGTCCATTTTACCCCCGATGTAATGCATTGATAACCCAATCAGGTTATCGTGTTTTTTGACACCTCCTCAGGTTATCGTGGGTCGCTGGAGACCCGAGGCATGTTATAACACGTAATTTGCAATGAAAAATCTGAAGAAATTCCTTAACACTCTTGAATACTTCTACTATAAGGGCACACGAAGAAGATTGCAAAAGAATTTAAACAAATATGTAATTTTTCATCATAAACCCATCGCGTTACAGCTGCCATAAGAGCGTATGCCCTTAGGAAAGCCATAAGGGCGTATGCCCTTAGGAAAGCCATAAGGGCGTATCGAATTTTTTTTTCAGGAATCGCCGTAATTATGACCGAAAAGTATAGATTCGATGAAAAAAAAAATTTCCGAATTTTTTTTTTTCGATACGCCCTTATGGCTTTCGACACCTACAGCGTAAGCCATAAGGGCGTATCGATTTTTTTTTTCAGGAATCGACGTAATTATGACCAAAAAGTATAGAACCGATGAAAAAAAAATTGGGAAATTTTTTTTTTCATCGGTTCTATACTTTTTGGTCATAATTACGTCGATTCCTGAAAAAAAAATTGATACGCCCTTATGGCTTTCGACACCTACAGCGAAAGTCATAAGGGCGTATCGATTTTTTTTTCAGGAATCGACGTAATTATGACCGAAAAGTATAGAACCGATGAAAAAGAAAATTCCGAATTTTTTTTTTAAACGCCCTTATAGCTTTCGTTGTGGGTGTCGAAAGTCAAAAGGGCGTATTAAAAAAATCGGAAATTTTTTTTTCATCGGTTCTATACTTTTTGGTCATAATTACGTCAATTCTTGAAATTTTTTTGTTTTCGATACGCCCTTATGGCTCCCGGATGCCATAAGGGCGTAAAAGAGGTGATACGCCCTTATGGCAGCTGTAACGCGACATGTAATGAGAAATGGGAAAAAAGAAAAATCGCTCGGGTCTCCAGAGACCCACGATAACCGTGTCGGTGTAAAATGTTTGAAATCATCAAATTCATCATAATTCGAAGAAAAACAAAAATTTCTGACCTAATTTTTGAGGGTAGTCCATTATGCCCCAGGTATCGCGGATCGGCCTAAAAATGAGTCAATACATCAAATTTATGTTAATTTAACAAAAAAAAAAATGTTCAGGAAAATTTTTGAGGGGGTCCGTCGTGCCCCACCCTCCCCTATAACTATAGTTTCACTAAATATTAATGGAAGAATTTATATCTCCTCCTTGATTTTGGACATCTTTTTCTTGCTAGCATCCCAAAATCTGGGTAGGAAAAATATTTTCAGAGAAAATAAATTATTTTTTTTATGAGGTGGCAAAAAATAGACGGGGTCGCGACAAATTGCCAAACCGGAACTCACGATTTCGCGATAAAACCACAAAAACCTCGGGGGAGAAATACTTCAAAGAAACGGGAGGAAAGTAAAAGCGAGAGACGGGGAAAAGCCTCGCGCGAAATTGTAGCGCGTTACGCCTCCGCCGTTTGCACTTTCTCGTTTGGGGAGATGAAAATGATTGATGAGATGTGTGAGGGAGGCTCACAGGCATTTCGGCTTCATTCCCTACGTCCGACCACTTACTTCTTTTTACTGCTTGCTTTTGCGTATCTCCCACTTCCGGTTCTTCTGGAACCTCCCTTATGAATACACGCCGCTTTTAGGTGAGGCTTCCTTTCTAGAAAAAAAAAAAAAAAAAAAAAAAAAAACAGAAGCCACGACGATTCGAAGAGCCCGAAAGCAAAAGTCTCGCAATCTATTTCGGTGAATTTATATATAAGCTGCTTTTCGCGTTCTCTTGCCAAGGATAATTAAGATCACTGACCTAACCCGAGCAGAACGAAAAGCGAAATTTTCAAAAAACTTTTTTCCTCTGCCATCATCGATATTGTGTA
This sequence comes from Alloplasta piceator, assembly GCA_946863875.1. Taxonomy (NCBI): domain Eukaryota; kingdom Metazoa; phylum Arthropoda; class Insecta; order Hymenoptera; family Ichneumonidae; genus Alloplasta; species Alloplasta piceator. The sequence goes on along the minus strand of OX333078.1, from coordinate 31,791,841 downwards.
AATTTTATTTTCTGAGAATTATGAAAAAATCATAATTCACGTTTGACTAAAAAAAAAAAATAATAAAGCGCTTGGGTGTGGGACGATCACGCGAATATAAGGTTAATCAAAATTTTTAACTTTACGACCTGAAATTTGAAAATATCATAGAAAAATATACCATACATCTATCACTGAAATTATTTTTGGATCCACCATCAAGTTGTTGAGAAAAAAATTAATGAAAATCACGTTTTTCAAATACTTATACATGGGCTCTTACGGCAGACACACTTCATTTGCAACTATTTTTATTTTTTAAAGATTGATCTTCCTAACTTTGAATAACCAAAAATCGAACATAAGAAATAGAATTTTCATAGAGCTCGATGGCATATTTGACAACCGTTGTTACCGATGAAAATAACTTAGAAATAACAATTGAAAAACTTTTTTTAAGGTTAAGAGGAGGCTAAATACCGACACTACGCTTCGAAATCGCCATCCAAACTTGCTCTCATACGAATGAATGGAATTCAATAAAATTTTAACAGCATAATCGGAATTATGGCACAAATGGAGCCTCACTAAAATTTTTTTGAAAAAAAAAAAAATTATAGATCCGATTACCATCAGGAATCTGTAATTGAAAATCTTGAATTATGAGACTTTTTACTGTATTTCGTCTAAACCCGTAGTAAAAAACTCCATTCGTCGCCATTGAAAAATCCCCATTCATTCCCCATTGCCAAAATAATCAACGGAGATGAATGCCGAATTGCCTAAGGGGATTTTCGCCATTGAATTCCCCATTTCAAATCGAATGAGGATTTTCCAATGAGGATTTACTTCCCCATTTGAAACGGAATGGGGATTATCCTATGGGGATTCAATGAAGAAAATCCCCATAGGCAATTCGGCATTCATCTCCATTGGTTTTTGTAGGTAATGGGGAATGAATGACGATAATCAATGGAGATTCTTTCATATAGTAAAAAAACTCCATTCGTCACCATTGAAAAATCGCCATTCATTCCCCATTGCCAAAATAACCAATGGAGATGAATGCCCAATTGCCCAAGGACATTTTCGCCATTGAATTCCCCATTTGAAATCGAATAGGGATTTTCCAATGAGGATTGACTTCCCCATTTCAAACGGAATAGAGATTATCCCATGGGCATCAGTCGGCAAGTACTCCTTGCATGGATTTTCTGGACACCGACTTCTGCTAATATTTCGTGCTCACACTCGTCTAGATAAGCATACTCTTCGCATAATCCGTATGGGAGTTCAGCGGGTTGCCGTCCTGCGACATCTCGCGCCAAGTCTCGGAACTAACGCGACGCGGTTTCCAATGGACATTTTTGGGTAATGCTGATCATTCAGTGCATCCGCATTTACTTCCCAATGGACATCATTGGGTAAAGCTGATCATTTCGTTCATCAGCATTTGCCTTCCAACGGACGCCATTGGGCAATGCTGATGGCTCGGTCCATCAGCATTTGCTTTCCAATGGGCATCATTGAGTAATGGTGATCATTCAGTTCATCCGCATTTGCTGTCCAATGGACGTCATTGGGCAATGGTGACTTTTCAATGGATATCCATTCACTGATCAATGGTCGTTCCTATACGCCATTGACAAATGCGGAAATCTCAATGGGTCCCCATTCATTGTCCAATGGAGTCGTATGAGGACCATTGGTTGCCATTGGCGATTCAATGGAGTTTTTTACTACGGGAACTTAGAGTGAGGCTCCATGAAGAACGCCAAGACACAAATATCAAGACGTTTTCGACATTATTTTATGGAAAAGACACATCGTAAGTTTGAATGACGCATAAGGAGCTAAATATCGATAAATTGTAGTTTTATCGAAACACGAAATGGCGAAATCTAGTTTACAAACGTGCGAGGGAGGGCAGCACCATGGATTCTGACGAGTAACCTAATATTTTTGGGGCTCCAATGAATTCGTTGGAGTTAGTTGTGACGCGTTTTAGCCCCTTAATTATCAATTAATTGTTAATTAACTTATCCTCCTCTGAATTTTCAAAATTTAATAAATTTTCATTTACGGTTTTGGGAGAAAGACTGGACGACGGTGATAAGTCGATAATGTAGGGATTGAACGAAAATGGTATTTAGCCTCCTCTTAACGAGTCATAGCGACATAGAAGAACGTTTGGCAACGTTGCATGCTCAGCTGATTTAAAATATAGATATATACGAACTCATATTTTGTTTGAAGATTTTACTACGAATGTATTTTAAATGTTGTTATAATGTTGAACAACAATTAACTTGAACAAATACGTTGCAGATAATTTTAATAATTAAAAAAATTAATTTTCATCGTTTCTTCGATAGTCAAAAGGGCAAAAAAGTTCAGTTGCTTTTTAGAGTCATAAGTAACACGTGAAACTCCTTAAAAAAAAATTCATACAAATTCAATATAGTGAAAGGAAATGATATGTGAATAAATTAAAATAAACGAGACGATGTGCGATTGTGAGTTGAGAAAAAAAAGAAGCCTTATGCTTCAATGTTGTTTTTCACGGTCAAGGACATCATATTTTTTTGTCACTCTCTCGTGTACATATTAGTCAGCAAAGAACACACGTTCATATCCGCGATCCACCCAAGAACACTTATACATATATATATATATATATGTGTGTGTCACGTTCGCGTGGTGATAAAAAAAGTTTCTTTATCGAAGACTCCTTCAAGGTTATTTTTTTAATGCTCTTTTTTCACTCGTTGCCATTCGTGACTCGTTTTTTTTTCTCAACCATCAGCGTTACTATCGCGATTTATTTGAGCAGTGAGTCACACCAGAGAGGTGAACACGCGAACGAATAAATATATTCCGGAGATGTTTTTTTTTTTTTTTTTTTTTTAATTATTTTAACGCACGATTATGAGTAACCGGTGAAACGAGTATACGGATTATAAAATAAAAATGTCCGAAATTACTCGATAAACTTGATTTTGTAAGAATTCAATTTTTTTTTCCCAATTGAAAATAAAATCGATTCGCGCGATCAATTATTATGTATTTGTTAAAATGCTTTTTTTTTAGTAATTTTTGAGGAATTTGCAATTTTTTTTCGAATCTATAATTCCGCATTAATCAAGTTTTTTGAAGTTTTCAATTAGTCTTTTTGTTGAAGAAGATATGTATAAAGAATTTGTAAATTTTTTTTCGAATCTACAATTCTGTATTGATGAAGAAATTTTTTTTCATCAAAGAGAAGCCTTTTAACAGTTTATAATACTTGATAAAATTCTACGCCAGATCGAAACATGTTGAATCAAGTTTTTACTAAAAACTTTTTAGTTGATTGTTTAGTTAATTGAAATTTCAAATGAATCGGTTGAAATTTGTTTGAGTTATGAGTTCGACCGACTTGTAAAATGTAGTTCTGAGCAGAGTTGTGAGAATAGTAATGTGAAAGTAATGCATTACCCATTACTTTAAACAACGTGCATTGGATAAGTTTTCCGTTACAAATTACAAAAGTAACGTGTAATGAATGAATGTTCCATTATAAATGAAACAAAGTAACGTGTAATTTATGTATGTTCCATTACAAATAATAAAAGTACACTGCGACCCCGATTCTCGGTACCTCGATCTTTGCAATTGCAGCGTAGTGGGAGAAGCGCCAAGCCAATCGCGTCAGGCCGCCGTCAGCCACCAGCGGCGCAGAGACGGTTCTGTGCAATGTGCGCAACCCCACTTCTTGCAAGAGCCGGTCCCGCACAATTCCGATTATCGAGGTCGCAGTGTAATGTGTAATGGTTGCATGTGCCATTACAAATAAAAAAAATAACGTGTAATGAATGGGCGCTCCATTACAAATTATAATTGAAAATAAGTAATTTGTAGTGGAGAATATTCCATTACAAATTTTAGTGTGTTTCTACAACAATTTGGAGCAGGTGCTATTTTGCTCAAATGTAAGTCTATTAATTTTTAATGAAAATAAATTGTGTCTATCAAGTTTTTGTTAACTTTACTATCGTAGTGGTAAATGTATGAACAGTAATTGTTTGGAGTAATTTTTACGCTATTCTTGAATTGTAATTTTTACAAAAATGGAGTAAAAATTACTCCAAAAAATCACTTTTCATACATTTTTAACGCGTTCAAGTTTGAGCACAAGTTTTTTCTGTGAAAAAGTACTTCGAATAACTGCATGGGACCTTTTGCATATTATTATAAACACTTCAAAGTATTTTTTAAAGAAAAAAAAACCTTTTTTGATTTTTTGAAATTTTAAACTAGGATATCCCCTCAAGCAAATATACTTTGTATTATTCATCATTAAAAAATTATTGACTCTGTTAGGAATTTCAGGTATTCGGATCGAATGATACAAATTTTCACACCTGTTTATCGTCGATGAGTCGAACGAGAAAAAAAAATGTATGAGAGCTTAGTCATGACGGGAGATATATATTTTAATCCCTCAAACGCGACAAACATGTTATTTCAGCGGTTACTCGCAATTTGCCAACTGCGATAATGTAAATTCTCGTATAATCGTTGTCGAAGAATTGAAACGAGGAGAGAGAGAGAGAAAAAAAAACTGAATGTTCTCCATTCGTTATCATCGCGAGGTCGGTCAACGACTCACAACGAGCTCGGATTCGCGAGGATTTTTGCGATAACAAATCACTTCGTACTACGTTTCACTCAAATGCGCAATTTTGTATCAAATTTAAATTTGGAGTAAAATAAAAGTAAAAAAATAACCATCGGAATTTGGGTTAAAAGCGAGATCAAAAAAAAATTAAGATAAAATTGGAATCGATCCGAATGCCATCGATTGATTAAAACAAAGTTGGTTTGCACTGCACCCAGAAAAAAAATCTAGTCGTAGGTACTATAATCGTTTGTTTGATTATTTTTTAGTTACTTTAGAGAGAATTTTCTTTCCATCCAATTTTAGGCAATATTTACTTCCACTATATTTATTTATTTGAATTCCCTGTCATCGAGAAACAGGCGTTGAAGAAAAATTCTATTCGTTGTTACTGAATACCTATTCACCCGTAATCTCATCCGATCATATCTGCAGATTTGTCAGTACCCCAAAAATCCGCTAGGTGGCTACTTCTCGCGCAAGCGAACCTGCCTCTCGACGCCTATATCCTTTCCAAGCTCGTCTATGTTTGATATCCTTATTTTTCAGTATGGATATTTAATACATTGAACATTGCGGCAAAACGCAAGATGGTCGAATCCCCGAAAAGGATTCCCATAATAAAGGGTCTTTTTTCTTTTCCCTTCTGTTAAGAGGAGGCTAAATACCGACATTTTTCGTGCTAGTGCGAGAGAGAAAGGATGATAGGGGTCGTGTGAGAGCGAGAGAGAGGTCCGAATGTCGCCTTTAGCCTCCTCTTAAGGGGAGGCTAAATACCGACATGTGCACCTCGAAAATGGATTCCAAACTTGCTCTAGCACGAATGGATGGAAATCAATAAAATTTTGACAGTATCATCAGAATTATGGCACAAATGGAGCCCCACTAAAATTTATTGGAAATAAAAATAAAAAAATTACAGATCTGATTATCATCAGGAATCTGTAATTGAAAATATCAAATTACAATGTTTCTACTGCATTTCGGCTAAAACCAAGAGTGGGGCTCCATGACGAACACTAAAGTACGAATATCGATACATCTTCGACATTATTTTATGAAAAAACCGCGACGTAAGTTTGGAATCCAAATCACGAGATAAATGTTGATAAATTTAGTGTATTATCGAAAAACAAAATGGCGAAATCAAGTTCACAGAAATCCGAAAGAGGGCAGCCCCATGTGGAATTCTCATGAAATAAATATTATTCTCATCAGATTCTATCCAAACTGTCTGACAAGTCAGTGGCAATTAATGAAAACGTTGATTTATGTCTCGCATTTGCATTTTGCAATTCATTCATCATTCATTCATAAATTTAATTGATATTCATTCACCGGTATTGGAAAAAGTTTGGACAGCGATTTTGAGTCGATAATATAGGACTTCAGAAATAATGTCGGTATTTAGCCTCGCCTTAAAGAAAAGACGAAGCTTTACGAGATTGTAGACTTCATATGTGTAGCTATACATTCAAAGATTGAAATGTTAAAATATATATATTGTATAAATAAATAAATAAAATTATTTCATTTAAATACATATTTGTTCAGTTTGAAATAATATTTATTAATAATATTAAATAAAAATTTATTAGATCGCAATATATTTTCCTAGTAGGTAATTCAAAAAAAAAAAAATTCCGTTGACATGAATAGAGTTGTATTAGGCCGGCCTACAACTAAAAAAATTTATTTGGCTTGACTAGGATTTAGTTAAATGTACTAGATCTTTTTTCTGGGTATGAGAAAACAGTTTATTTGTAGTAAAGAAATATATTTAGTTGGCACTTTTACTTAAATATTCCTTAACTGTTACACAATTTGTTAATCGTTAAAAAATATTTTATCTGTGTCAAAATAATTTATCAACTGTAAACAAATATTTATTTCATTTATGAACCGTTAAAAAAATAATTGATTTCGCCATATTCAACATTACATTTGTTAACAGTTAGCAAATCATGTCAGTTTTCTGTGTCAGAAAAAAAAATGTTTCTTTTAATTAAATTGAATTTTTCGCAAAGTTGAAAATTTCTTGCAATGTTTTTTTCATTAGCAAATCTATTTGCTGATCAATGAAAAAATTAATTTCATTCACGTCCGTGTGAATTCATAATAGATTCGAGAATAATCCATCAACCGTGTTGTCGCAAAACAATCGTATTTTAATCGCAACGATATATTAGTGACGAGTTGACTGTTTGCGATTGAAAAATGAACGCTTCACATTGGACGTATTGAATAAATGAAGAGTTGTCTATATTGATAAAGAGGAATGAGTGATAATGGAGCGAGAAACTGGTTTTTAATTTTTTATCAATCAGAATGACCGATTGGACGAATAGATTGGCCCAGCATTAATAATAACGATTAAAATAAAATTATTTATCGAAAACAGTAATCAATGCGATCTTAGGCTACTTGATTTTGAAAAAAATGATTTGAAACCTGATAAGATAACAGTCTGGTATATTTTAATTTATTATTTTTATTATTTTTATTATTTTTGTTATTTTTGTTATTTTTATTATTTTTATTATTTTTATTATTTTTAATTTAAAATATGATAGTCAATAAATTGTTAGAATATTAGAGGAAAAAATTAAGCCGATTACTTTTGGTTGACTCTTCAAAAACCTCGAAATATAGAATTTTCAAGTTCCAATAAGGCCATTTTGGTTCGACAATTTGGTTCTTATAATATTCAGAAACGCCGTTTTATTCATCCCGACTAACTTAACTTTTTTCACCACAGGAAAAGTTTGAAAATCGTCAAAAGAAAAAAGAAGAAAACAACCTTGAAAACTTGGTAAAAATTGGAAAATTTGGAAAAAATTCGAAAATTATCAGAATCGGATTAAGCGACATTTTGAAACCTTAATGACAGTCATTCCAATGTCATTTTTGACAAAATGGAAAAAACAAATTTCGGCTCTCGAATAGGAGATACCAAATTTTCCAGGAGATACCAAATGTGTCAATTAAAACGTTTCGGGGTCAATAATTTTGTCAACAGATTGAAATTTCCGTTCTTCGTGACACAAAAAAATCTGAAAAATGTCAGCAACATTTGGCATGCCATAAACAACAATTATCAATAATAATATTGTCCAAAAGTTATTAGTAAATTGTTTAAACAAATAATTATTTAACAATTTTTCGATAAGTTCTTTTTTTTAAACAAATCGAATGCGTTAATTTTTCTAAACGCATATGAATTTTTTCAGAATTTTCTATTTTAAAATATTATAAAAAAACATTCCTAAATTAAAACAAAAAATTGCCAATTTTGTATATGTTTTTGCATACGTCAGCTTTGAAAAATTTCAAAGACACTAGGCCAAAAAATACATAAATACAGCCATTCTAAAAATTTCAAAACGGAAAGTTTCAAAATAGAGAAAATTCTTAAAAAATTCATATGCGTTCAGAAAAATTAACGCACTCGATTTGAAAAAAAAAGAACTTACCCAAAAATTGTTGAATAATCACTTGGTTAAACAATTTGTTAATAACTTTTGGGCAATATTATTATTGATAATTGTTGTTTATGGCATGGCAAATGTTGCCGAATTATTTCAGATTTTTATTGTATCACGAAGTACGGAAATTTCAATCAAATACAATTTTTGGCTAGGACTGTATACCTAAGACCTAAGACCTAAGAATATTTACATTGTGATCCAATGAGGACTAACGCATGAACAATTGTATAAACGCGCGTGTATTAACAGTGTATTAACTCACGAGGAAAATAGAAAAGAGAACGAGCGAGAGAAAGAGCGAGAGAGAGAGAGAGAGAGAGAGAGAGAGAGAGAGAGAGAGCTAACTCTCTCGTACCGTGCATTTAGGCGTGTGTTGTTTTAGCAATGGATACGAAAGAGCCTCGGAGGCTCATACGCATTAATGCATAAATGCATGAAGTTAAAAAGTATATATATATATATATATACATAGGAAAATGTGGGGTAAAATGGCCACCATAAGGAGATATATCGATAATATAACAGCTAAAACGCTAAACTTAATATAAACTCGTTGCTTTTAACCTAAAAAAAACATTTTCTATGATTTTATTGCACGTCATAAAATAATTGTCAAAGACAAAATGGCTGACGACATAAATTTTAAAAAAAAAGTTTGAGAGAAAAAACGTTGAAAAATGATTTTTCTTATTTCTAGGCCTTCCACATCTCCTCTATGTTCCGCGGAAATTAATTCTAATCATTATTATTTAATTTTTTTTATCATTATGGAGGTGGCCATTTTGCCCTTGGTACCTCATTTTATTTTGATTTTGGATTATGGAAGTATTTTAGTAAAAATAGGTTACTATAATTTTATTATAGTATATTAGACTGTTTTTATCTTAATACGATGAGAAATATAATTTATTTTTTATTTTTTTAAGTTTTGATAGATTGTTGTCATGAAAATGTCATGATTAGATCTGATTTAGTGCAAGGAGTCTATTTTCAAATTTTTACCCCCATAATAATAATAACTTTCTCATTTTGTAGATTTTTTAATTTTCTTTGTTTTTCTATAATTTTAGAAGGTGCCTCCAGGTGACCATTTTGGGTTTATTTGGGTTATTATATTTTGTTCCACATTACTCTGATTAAAGGAACAGCAAAATTTTCGAAATTTTTCAGCGATTCTCCAAACGCTGTAACTTTGTTACTTTTGGTCGTAAAATTTTTTTCAAAAAAGCATTTTAAAGCTTGAATGTTCTAGTTTTGGAATCTTGAGTCAAAAAAAATTTGTGGGCATCACCCTCGATGCAGTCAAAAGAAATATTACGGTAAAAATTTTGTCGAAATTTTTGCTTTTTTCAAAACAATCGATGGGCTTTAAAATTTTTTTTTTCAAAATTTCATAATTTTTTTTTATTTGAAAAAAAAATTGTATTCGCATTTTTTTCACAATTTTGCATTCAATATTTAACGAATATCGGAAAAAAATTTGAAACATTTTTGAAAAAAAAAATTTTCTTCGAAATTTGGTTTTTTCTTAGTTTTCACGCTCATTAAGTGCAAATTTAAGAGGGAAAAAAAGAACTTTTTTTGAATTTTGATTTTTAACACCATTAATTGGTCTTTAAGGATCAATAAACGTGTTTCTTTAATTTTTCGAAAAGTTTGATGATTCGGTCACAAAAAACGGCTTGACCGATTGTTTTGAAAATTGGCATGGTTTTTAGGTATGTATTGAGCTAAAAAAACCTGAAAACATTGGTTTTTTTCGCAACATCTGCAAAGTTGTAGAATTTCTAAAACAAGAAAAAAGCAATTTTTTGGACTTTTTCAGGTCAAAATTAAGCATCGATTTTTTTTTCGTTTATGACAGTAACAGGCACTTATAGAGGGTAGATTTAAGTTTCCGAAACTCACCGTTTACTCGCTGTACGATCATTAGTTCCAGAGATATCAAAGATTAAAAAAAAACCCATGTACGTATGACGGAGTGCTGCCAGACCTACCGATACGGCACAAAATTGACACAATCGCGGCTGCCAAATGTCGTTTGGTAGTACTGGCACAATACAGATGAATTATGTCACCACTACTGGGCGAATGCTGATGACTAGTACTGACAGGTAAAGATAAATGGATATTAGCCGAGAGTCGGTTCGGTATTGGCAATATATTGGGCCAATGTTGTATTTTACACTAGTTGCAGATTATTTCCTGAGACACCCGACAATCATGTCAGTATTGGTTATGTGTTGGGCTGACTTTCAACGGAACACACAAGTGCAAATTAATTCTGCATGAGCCCAAAAGTTGACTCAGGACTGGGCATACAGTGGGGTGATATTTGCGTTTTGTGTGTCGATCGCGCATTGCCAATACGATATCATGAGTTGTCCGAATGCTGAGCGTGTATTGGGCTGATGTATATTTTATCATTGGCATACCGACTATCTCGATATACACCCGACAGTCAGCTCAACACTAGGGACGCCCTGGAAGCGAGAGAGCAGCAAACTGTCAAGAGCTAGTACTTATACAATTCAAAATCAATATTGGGACAATGTCGGTTTGTTAACACTGGCCCAAATTATGGTGCCGTGAATCGGCTCATTACTGTTCACAAGTATTGACTTAGAACAAGTACCCAGTTTTGGGCCAGACATTATTGCCAGACATTATTAGTTCTCCACTCGACCGATAGATGGCGAGCGTGGAGCTGGCGTTCGCGCAAGCGAATACTCCGCGTGGAGGGTATATCCTGAAGCGCGTGATCGGTGAAAATTAGATATTCTCTCGATTCTCGACCCGAAAGGTCGAGATGAAACTTTATTCGGGCCTGGTGACTACCTGTGTAGATTATTATAGGCATTTTACCTATCTCACTAAGCTGAGTCGAGTTTCCAGTCCATGTATGGAATGTACCGGCAAAGTATTGATTTATAGCTTGTCTCAGAACTGGCAATAATGTCTGGCCCAAAACTGGGTACTTGTTCTGAGCCAACACTTGTAAACAATGGAAAGCCGATTCACGGCAACATAAGTTGGACCGGTGTTAACAAACCGAGATTGTCCCAATATTGATTTTGACTTGTATCAGTACTGGCTCAGGACAGTTTGCTGGTATTAGCAGCTACAGTACTGAGCCAAGACTAAGCCAATTTTCCGGTCTATGTATGGGCATGTACTGGCAAAGTATTGGTTAAGGGTTTGTCTCAGGACTGGCAATAATATCTGGCCCAAAATTGGACACTTCTTCTGAGCCAATACCCATAAACAATGTCAGGCCGATTCCTGGCACCATAACTTGGACAGGTGTTAACAAACCAGAGTTGTCCCGGCATTTATTTTGACTTGGGTAAGGGTTGGCCCTTGGTAGTCTGCCAGTATTGGCAGTTCTGGCATCAGTACAGTGCCAATGCCAAGCCTGTCTGCGAAACGTACATGGGAAGACGAATTTTTGTTCAATCGCCGATATTTCAGCGAAAAATGGTCGTAGAAGAAAAATAAAAAAAGCAAATTAAAGCCAAAGAATCCAGCTAAACGATCCATACATTGATTAAGCTCAACAAAAAAATTTTGGAGCCCATAGACTGTTTTGAAAATTGCAAAAATTTCGAGAAAATTTTTACCGTGATATTTCTTTCGACTGCGTCGAGGGTGGTGCCTACAAAATTTGTTTGACTCAAGATTACAAAACTAGAACATTCAAGCTTCAAAATGCTTTTTTAAAAAAAATTTTACGACCAAAATTAACAAAGTTGCAGCCTTTGGAACATCGCTGAAAAATCTCGAAAATTTTGCTGTTCCTTTAATTTTTTACTGAGTGTATATAAACTATGATAATATGGGCTTCTATAATTGACATCTGTTAGCGCGAGACTCAAGATATAAAAAATAATATATGCCTATTAATATTTCAAAGTGATTTTTCAACGTGATCAATAAGATTTGATTATGAAGATTTTTTTAACGCTGATTGACGATAATGTTTAATTGCATAATTGAGAATGTTCTAGAAGTAAAAATAATTTACTAATAATAATAATAATTTAATAATTATTAATAATAATAATCATTTCGGTCAACTCTGAGCAAAGTTATGGCCACTCGGAAAATTCTTGTAAGAATTTTACTTCTTATAAAAAAATTTCAGCTTCCCCTCACTGAATATCACTTATTATGATGATATATATAAGAGTTCATGGCGAAAAAAAAAATCCCATCGATTTTCGAAAACGTCACTAAACTAAAATAATTACCAAATTCAATATCTTGATATTTTAGGAAAGGTCCAAAATCGAAACTTTTTTCTTAAAACATGTTAAAAACGCGTACACCCAGAAAAAAGATCTAGTCGTAGGTACTATAACCGTTTATTTGATTATTTTTTAGTTACTTTAAAGAAAATTTTCTTTCCATCCAATTTTGAGCGATATTTATTTCCACTATATTTATTTATTTGAATTCCCTGTCATCGAGAAACAGACGTTGAAGAAAAATTCTATTCGTTGTTACTAAATACCTATTCACCCGTAATCTCATCCGATCATATCTGCAGATTTGTCAGTACCCCAAAAATCCGCCAGGTGGCTACCTCTCGCACAAGCGAACCTGCCTCTCGACGCCTATATCCTTTCCAAGCTCGTCTATGTTTGACATCCTTATTTTTCATTATGGGTATTTAATACATTGAACATTGCGGCAAAATGCAAGATGGTCGAATCCCAGAAAAGGATTCCCATAAAAAAGGCTTTTTTTCCCACTGTTAAAGAAAAGACGAAGCTTTACGAAATTGTAGACTTCAGATGTGTAGCTATACATTCAAAGATTGAAATGTTTAAAAATATATATTGTGTTAATATTAAAAAAATATATATATCAATTAAATACATATTAGTTCAGTTTGAAATAATACTCATTAATATTAAATAAAAATTTATTAGATCGCAATATATTTTCCTAGCAGGTCATTAAAAAAAAAAATTTCGTTGACATGAATAGGGTTGTATTAGGCCGGCCTACAACTAAAAAAATTTATTTGGCTTGACTAGGATTTAGTTAAATGTGCTAGATCTTTTTTCTGGGTGTACCATTAAAAATTGATTATTTATTGTCAACACTGCAGTTTTTCAAAAATAAAGCTCATCAGAAAAAGGGAAAAAACCCAAACCTGACCATTTTTAACCCTCCACAAAGACTTTATGTGAAAGGGCCTTGAAAATTCATTAATTTTTGCCTATATTTTAGTAACCATCAACGATGACAAAAACGATGGAAGCAAAAAGGGCGGAAAACGTGACGAACAAATTTTAGCCCATCGCAAATTTAAAATTCATGACTTCTTGAATGCTTTCGTTATACTTTCGACAGTGTAAAATATGATGGTAGATAAAAATGGGAAGAAAAATACGTGACAAGCGAATTTTACCCTTGTGCGGATTTTCATCGATAAAAAGGGGTCTTAAAACTCATTACTTTTCGTGAATAATTTAATCACTTTTGATTGTATAAAATCCGATGGAAGCAAAAAGAAGGAAAACAGCAGGTTTCATACTTTTGCATATTTTTATCGATAAAAAGGGCTCTTGAAATATATTACTTTCTTTCAATAATTTGGTTCGAATTTTGAAAAAATCAATTTTTGTTTTCATATTCGTAAAGTTTAGACCTTTAAAAATATATCCTCGATTTTCTTTTTTAAATTCCAATAATTTATGGAGATATAATAATTACGGACTATTTTAGTGACGCAGCAACTATGCTCCTCACGTCGCCGTCGTAGCTTAACTTAAAGGGGTCAATTTGGTCGAGAATTTTGAAAAAATCATTTTTTTGTTGCATATCCTCAAAGTTTAGACCTTAGAGAATATATCCTCCAAAGGAAATTTTTTAATTCTAATAATTCACGGAGTTATAGCTACTTTAGTGACGCAGCAACTATGCCCGTAACGTCAGAGCCTAACTTTAAGAGGATTCTGGTCTAGCATTTAGACAAAAATAATTTTTTGTTGCATATTCTCAAAGTCCAGACCTTAAAGAATATATACTCGAAAGGAAATTTTTTAATTCCAATAATCCACGGAGTTATAGCTATTTTAGTGACGTAGCAACTATGCGCCCGTCACGTTGGGGCAAATTGGACTATCGACGATTTTCTCAAAACTACTTTTCTCAACACGGCTGACACGATATCTCAAGTTCCACTCAACCGATTTACTTCAAATTCTTTACCAATCTTCAATGTAAACTCTATCGCCCCTTCCACTTTTGTGTCAAAATTAATATTTTTACTATTGTACAAAAATTAAAAACTATGAAATAAAGAGTAGAAAAATGCCTTTTTCGTTCAGAGTGCCGCCATTTTGCGAATTTTTTTCTTTTCGTTTTCTCTGAAGTAACTCTTTTCTCTAACGACATTCTTACTAATTAAGGATCTTTTTTAAAATGTTGTATCGGATGACTAGAAAGGTTACCGTGTCTGCAACCCCTTTTTTTAGCCCCAACTTTACCAACAACTTATTCAATTTTCATTTTGTTTTCTCGAATTTTTTTTTGTCTATTGTCATAACATTAATAAATCTGTTGAAGGAAAAAGAATGGTAAAAATATTTTTTTTATCGAGCTCGGGAAAACACTCAAAATGGTATACGTCTCTAGACCAGAATACACCCAGAAAAAGATCTAGTACATTTAACTAAATCCTAGTAAAGCCAAATAAATTTTTTTAGTTGTAGGCCGGCCTAATACAACTCTATCCATGTCAACGAAATTTTTTTTTTGAACGACCTACTACAAAAATATATTGCGATCTAATACATTTTTATTTAATATTAATAAATATTATTTCAAACAGAACAAATATGTATTTAAATGAAATTATTTTTTTTTAATATTTACACAATATATATTTTTAAACATTTCAATCTTTGAATGTATAGCTACACATATGAAGTCTACAATTTCGTAAAGCTTCGTCTTTTCTTTAACAGAAGGGAAAAGAAAAATCTTTATTTATGGGAATCCTTTTCGGGGATTTGACCATCTTGCATTTTGCCGCAATGTTCAATGCATTAAATACCCATACTGAAAAATGAAGATGTCAAACCAGTGTTGTTCCACGAGTGAAGAAAGGGATACTAGAAACGCCAGACGGTTAGTACTAGAATAGTGCTAGCGGGAAAAAGTGGTACTAAATCGTATTGACTGAAGATACGGCGGGAAAATTTAAATATTCCATGTCACAAACCCCCTTCTCCACCTTTCCACTCTCTTGAGTGCGAGAGAGATAGAGCTAAAACTTTTAACACATCTTTCTCAGAGATGACTGGATGGAATAAAAAAATAATAGTCGGACCACATTAATTACGCAGGTGTGCCCACGCTTTTTTCTTATTCCATTAAGCCATCTCCGAGAAAAATGTGTTGAACAAGTTTTGAGGTTATGTTGACCTTTAAACTACTCTTAAATTGAATAAAATGTCGTGCGGTAATTGCATCTCGTATTGAAAAACATGCTCATATTTTTTTATCGTTATTAAGATTAGGGCAAACCGTAAGTGAAACAAAAGAAGATAATTTAGTACAGTCAACTCTCATCTATTTTACCACCAGCTATTTTACAAAATCACGACCGGCTATTTTACCGAGGTATCCTTCCCCTATCTCCCACTCTATTCTCCTCTCTGTGTTAACCGTCGTGATGTCGCGCCTTGCCGTGAGATGTCGCCACCATTTCTATCAGTGGTGAGGAACCCCTCACGCCGTAAAATAAGTGGCGAGCGCCAGTCTCAAGCTCAACCATGTAAAATAGATGACAGTTCACTGTACTAGAAGACAAATTAGTAGCGTTATTCTATACCATCAGTCGATAAAAATATTAACTAAAATCTGCTCGAAAACTTCCGAAGTCCAAAAAGTGTGCTAAATAGTACTGGTGGTACAAGGTACTAAGCGAGTCGTACTAGATTCGTCATGGTGGTACTATAGTACTAAAAAAATAAAAAAAGTACTAGATTCATACTTTAGTGCCGATAGGAACAACACTGTGTCAAACATAGACGAGCTTGGAAAGGATATAGGCGTCGAGAGGCAGGTTCGCTTGCGCGAGAGGTAGCCACCTTGCGGATTTTTTGGGTACTGACAAATCTGCAGATATGATCGGATGAGATTACGGGTGAATAGGTATTTACCAACAACGAATAGAGTTTTTCTTCAACGCCTGTTTCTCGATGACAGGAAATTCAAATAAATAAATATAGTGGAAGTAAATATCGCCCAAAATTGGATGGAAAATTTTTTTTCTTTAAAGTAACTAAAAAATAATCAAATAAACGATTATAGTACCTACGACTAGATCTTTTTTCTGGGTGTACCGCCTTAATTACTTTGGGGAATGATTGTTAATTAGAAAAATAACTACATTAGTCCATTCGCTTGGTGCGGGATTCAAGATCAAATTTTCCTCGTTATTCAAAAACTCTTTTCGCTCGTTTCCCTCGACTTTACGTAAGTTGGGACTGCCCCAAGATTTTCGTGTCAATCTCACTCTCTCTTCTCTCCCCACAAATGTTTACGACTCTAAACGAGAGCCAGGCAAAATTTATTTATATCGATGGGTGTGCACTAAAGCCGCGAATATATATTCGGTTTTCCAAGGGAAAAGGGGAGGGGGAGGGAGAGTTGGAGCGGGAAATTGCGCTAACGAAAACGCGAACGACGAACGCGCTTGGGAGAGGTTATGAGAGGTCGTTGTTCCCAGTTTCTCACGTATATAATCGTGAAAAACGGTTTTATAATATACGAGAGGCCTCGGGGTACGTTGACAGGTGTCATAAATATATAATTGCGAACACATATTACAAGATACACGGGAAAACTTGAAAAAACATGTCATCTCATACGTCACAAAATATATGGAACATGCGTTGACATCGTGAAAATAAAATTTCCACTTAAAAACTTGGCTCACGTACGACTTTAAAAAAAATCGTGAACAAAAAATTTCATGAAAAAATTACAAAA
>OX333078.1:31554702-31769702 GCA_946863875.1 Alloplasta piceator | reverse complement strand
CCGAAGTGAGAAATCGGTGATTCGTTAATTGACATTTAATTGCTTTCCTCGCTTAATCCCAGATTGAGAGAAATGATTTACCGTGTTTATATAGAAGTTTAAGGAATCCCTACATTCTATAGCAATCCCAATTGAAAGTATGGTATCCATAATTACAAAACTTTTTTTACTTCAAGTAAATGCTTGTTATTATATTCTGAGAAATTAACAAGCCCCGTACGAAGGAAAATACACTTTCTTCGATATAAAAAATCTGTAATTCGTTAATTGAAATTTAATTGCTCGTCTCGCTTAAACCCGGATCAAAAGAATTATATTTATATATTGATTTAGATTATTTATATTATACAGGATATTGAGCAACTCGATAACCGGAAGACAAAAAATTCGCTTTTTTTTAAAATGTTGTACGATAAAAATTCGCTTAGTTATTAACGTTTTTAAAGTTAACCAATGACGGGTAGAATCTAGGAGAAATGCCGCTGGTGGGGGTTTCTCCCGCCACGCCCACCGTTACCCCCACCACGCGGCTCACCAGTAGCATTGCTCCTAGATTCGAGCCGTCATTGGTCAGCTTTAAACATGAATAACTAAGCTAATTTTTGTTGTGTAACAATTTTTTAAAAAGCTAATTCTTCATCTTGGCGCTCTCTACACGGTGAACCTAGTCAGGTTATCTAGTTGCTCAACACCCTGTATATTATATATTTATTTATATATGAAGTATTCCAGCTGATCTCGACCCATGTTTGACCTCACCGGTTCGAATTTTATTCTCAATTTCTTCCGAATTTCGACCAGCCCACAAGAGCAATTATGTAATTTTTACTGCTCTAAATTACAAAATTATATGATTGCTCAACTTTACTTGACTTAGAGATTAAACAAACAAAAAATTACCGAAAATTCAAAAATTCATATTTTTGGAAAAAAGAACACAATTCTGAAAATTTCAGGATCTTTTAAGATCCGTATAAGGTATTATATACAAAAAATAGAATCAAAAATTAAATGTTGATCGTGGAACTTCACGATTTTTGAAAACTAAAAATTTTCCAAATTCATCATTTTTGAAAAAAATATCGGAATATTTTTTTTTCGTAGCCCCAAAAATACTCTTTAAGACGCACCCGGAACGATTTTTTCGCCACTATAACAGTTTTCGAGATATTTAATAAATAAACTTCTGAAAATTGAAAAAATGGTGAAATTTTGAATTTTGCAAAACTGAAGAAAAAAAAAATTCCAATTTTTTCCCTTTGGTAGAACTTCGTTTTATGACAAAAGAAAACTTCTGGCTAAATTTCATCGAAATTGAAAGAGGTCGATGCCAACCATTGGTCGATTTGACATGGAATAAATGACCCATATATTCATATTATATTTATATATAACTATATTTATTACATTTATTTATAGTGGTTCAAGGGACCCTACATTTTATGTTGACCCTAAATAAAAATACGGTAACCATAATAATAAACATTTTAACTTCAACGAAATGTTTCGCCATCGAAATAATTTTCTTTTTAAATTAAAAATCTATGATTCGTTACCTAAATCCATACGATCTCTAAAACGAATATGATATGCATTTTCTTTTGCTCTTGATGATGCTTGATCAAGTTCTGGGATGGATAAAAAAGTTGGTTGGCGCATTTTAGAGGCTTGTCCTGAATATTACGTTGATAATGATATGGGGAGATATTGAAGTTCCGGAACAGAGAAATCGCAGTTTTTGTCCGACCTCTTTCCAACGATAATGAGCTCTACTTAATTGCTTCGCATTCAAACCTCGCTCGGAGACTCGTTATTACACGAGGAAGAATTGAAAAAAAATTTCAGTTCATTTTCAAGTCTGATTATAATCCAATGACACCCAGAAAAAAAATCTAGTCGTAGGTATTATAATCGTTTATTTGATTTTTTTTTAGTTACTTTAAAGACAATTTTCTTTCCATCCAATTTTGGGCGATATTTACTTCCACTATATTTATTTATTTCAATTCCCTGTCATCGAGAAATAGGCGTTGAAGAAAAATTCTATTCGTAGTTACTAAATACCTATTCACCCGTAATCTCATGCGAACATATCTGCAGATTTGTCAGTACCCGAAAAATCCGCCAGGTGGCTACCTCTCGCACAAGCGAACCTGCCTCTCGACGCCTATATCGTTTCCAAGCTCGCCTATGTTTGATATTCTTATTTTTCAGTATGGATATTTAATACATTGAACATTGCGGCAAAATGCAAGATGGTCGAATCCCCGAAAAGGATTCCCATAAATAAGGGTCTTTCTTCTTTTCCCTTCTGTTAAAGAAAAGACGAAGCTTTACGAAATTGTAGACTTCATATGTGTAGCTATACATTCAAAGATTGAAATGTTTAAATATATATTTTGTGTAAATATAAAAAAAAACTATTTCATTTAAATACATATTTGTTCAGTTTAAAATAATATTTATTAATGTAAAATAAAAATTTATTAGATCGCAATATATTTTCCTAGTAGGTCATTCAAAAAAAAAAATTTCGTTGACATGAATAGAGTTGTATTAGGCTGGCCTATAACTAAAAAAAATTATTTTATGTCACTCAGTACAATAATGGACGTTTTCACGTCCGCTTGCGGACGTAAAAGCGTCCATTATTGTACTGAGTGATATAAAATAAATTTTTTTAGTTGTAACGAATGTACTATGGCTTGACTAGAATTTAGTTAAATGTACCAGATCTTTTTTCTGGGTGGATTTATCGTCATGTTGAAGTTTTTTTTTATTCCGAGCCAAATGTTGGGACAGAAAAGTGGCTCTGAGCTGTGAGGTAAAGTTGTTTTGTTAATTTTCTTAAAATTAATTAGACGTGTCGTGAACAGTCGTTACTAGTCAACAAGAATTGGCTTGACGATGGAGAGAGAGAGAGAGAGAGAGAGTGAGAGAGAGAGAGAGAGAGAGAGAGAGAGAGAGAGAGAGAGAGAGAGAGAGAGAGAGTGAGAGAGAGAGAGAGAATGGGCGTGAGCTCTCCTCTTGGTCGTCATATCGAACGTAGGCATCGTTTTCCATTGTCTTCGCTTTAACGCTCAGCCTATTGTTTGTTAATTTTCATCTCCCTCCCCTCTATTCCCTACCACCATCCTTCACCGTCCACGTTTTCCCGGTACACTAATGAAGGTATTATAAAATAGAGAGGCCCAACCGAGTACATCGAAGTATGTTAAACCTCCTTAAGGGGGTCGAGTCAGCGTCAAAAGAGCGATTTTCAATAATAATTTATAATTTTTGTAGAATGCCTACAAATATAATGTATAGTCCACCATTTGAAGTACCAAATGAACAATTTTTTGAGACTAGTTGGAACCCTTAAGGTGCACCGGTTTCCTGAAAAACCTAGTTTTTAGTTTTTACACTCTGCGCGTGATTAAGAAAAAACAGCTCGACGGATTTTACTCTACGACGTCTCATTTTCTTCGTGACAATTTTCCCCATAAGATGAACGTGGCACATTTTTGTTTAGCCCTTTATTTCAGAGTTACAGACCTGTTTTGAAATTGTTAGCCCATTCTGAACTTTCCAGGCATTGTTCTGGTCACGATTTTGACTTTAATCAACATTTTTTGCGGTCATCCCGTAGGAAAAAGCGTTACGAAGAAAATGAGAGGTTGGAGAACAAAATCCGTCGAGTGGTTTATTCTGAATCCCGCGCAGAATTGAAAAACTCAAAACTAGGTTTTTCAAGAAACTGGTGCACCTGAGTTCTAACTAGTCCCAAAAAATTGTTTGTTTGGTACCTCAAATGGTGGATGATACATCATATTTGTAGGCATTCTACAAAAATTATAAATTAGTATTGAAAATGGCCGTTTTGACGGTGACTCGACCGCCTTAAGGATAGTTCTTGCGGTACAGTCGAGTCAATCGGGTAATATGATTTCAAATATTTTTTTGTACGTGTTTTGAAGGCAAAACTACTACAAACTAAGTTGGATCTGCATTGAACAATTTCTACTCAATGTAGAAAAAATAGGCTGAAATGATTTTGCAAAAAAAAAACCTCAGTTTACAATAAATCAACGGTCGTACAATGGCTTTTCTTTGTGAAGCCAAATTGGTATTTTTAGTTTGATCTAGATGAGTGATAGCAAATTTCGCTTATCAATAGATACTTTATGAGTTAACAGAAAAAATTTCATAATAATATTCATCGTTTACAAGTTGAAGCCATTTGTTTATCGATGAATACTAAAGTTCAAAATTGAGTTTCGAAAGATTGGATTTGGATTTGGATAAAGATTGGAGGCAAAACTACTACAAACTAAGTTGGATCTGGATTCAATAGCTAAATACCGACATTATTTATGAAGTCCTCAGGGCTGGATTTGGGGGGGGGGGGGCTACAGGGGCTATAGCTCCGGGCCCCGCGTTTTTGGGGGCCCCCAATGTGGTCGTCTTTAGATTGGATGCATTAAATACTACTCGTATAGGGCCTCGAAAAACCCGAGCAGCCCTGGGCCCCCGACATGGTAAATCCGGGCCTGGAAGTCCTATATTATCGACTCAAAATCGCTGTCCAAACTATTTCCGATACCGGTGGATGAATATCAATTAAATTTATGAATGAATGATGAATGAATTGCAAAATGCAAACGCGAGACATAAATCAACGTTTTCGTTAATTGCCACTGACTTGTCAGACAGTTTGGATAGAATCTGATGAGAATAATATTTATTTCATGAGAATTCCACACGGGGCTGCCCTCTTTCGGATTTCTGTGAACTTGATTTCGCCATTTTGTTTTTCGATAATACACTAAATTTATCAACATTTATCTCGTGATTTGGATTCCAAACTTACGTCGCGGTTTTTTCATAAAATAATGTCGAAGACGTATCGATATTCGTACTTTAGTGTTCGTCATGGAGCCCCACTCTTGGTTTTAGCCGAAATGCAGTAGAAACATTGTAATTTGATATTTTCAATTACAGATTCCTGATGATAATCAGATCTGTAATTTTTTTTATTTTTATTTCGAATAAATTTTAGTGGGGCTCCATTTGTGCCATAATTCTGATGATACTGTCAAAATTTTATTGATTTCCATCCATTCGTGCCAGAGCAAGTTTGGAATCCATTTTCGAGGTGCAAATGTCGGTATTTAGCCTCCCCTTAATATAGAAAAAATATACTGAAATGATGTTGCAATAAAAATACAACAGTTTACACTAATAAATCAACGAACGTATACAAAGGCATTCCTTTGTGAAGCCAAATGGGGAGAGGCCACTATTCTACACATTTTTATTCTACACAATAAGAGTGGCAAGGAATGTTATTCTACATAAGAGAAGTGGCGAGGAATATTATTCTACGTAAAATTATTCTACACGGGTTTCTACACACATTATTCTACACAAGAGAAGTGGCAAGGAATATTATTCTACATAAAATTATTCTACACCGGTTTCTACACACATTATTCTACACAAGGGAAGTGGCAAGGAATATTATTCTACACAAAATTATTCTACACCGGTTTCCACACACATTTTTCTACATGAGCGAAGTGGCAAGAAATATTATTCTACACAAATTTATTCTACACTGGTTTCTACACACTTTATTCTGCGCAAGAGAAGTGGCAAGGAACATTCAGGAAGCCTCTATTCTACACATTATTATTCTACACATGGCACTTTCTACACACATTATTCCACACAAGTATAGAATAATGTGTATAGAAACAGATGTAGAGTAATCTTGTGTAGAATGATATTCCTTGCCACTTCTCTTGTGTAGAATAATGTGTGAAGAAAGCAGTGTAGAATAATCTTGTGTAGAATAATAATCCTTGCCACTTCTCTTGTGTAGAATAATGCGTGTAGAAACCGGTGTAGAATAATTTTGTATAGAATAATATTTCTTGCCACTTCACTCGTGTAGAATAATGTGTGTGGAAACCGGTGTAGAATTTTGTGTAGAATAATATTTCTTGGAACTTCACTCGTGTAGAAAATGTCATGTGCAGAATAAAAAATCAATTGATATTGATTGAAAGCATTTTTTCGACTAAGAATGTAAGCATGAAAGATAAGTCCTCGGATCTATTGGTGGAAACTGATTGGTAGATCAATTGCGTGTTAAAAATATTAAATCCTATGAAGTAATTCAATTCGTTATCAAACAAGACACGAGCACGTGAGCTAATAACAACAAAAAAGTCAATAAATGATTAGCGAAGTATGTTACCGAAGAGAAAAGAGTTTTATTAAGAAAAGGTGATAACAACAGAGCAGTGCGTTTCCGATATCTCCCTTGATTTTTCCTTCAACATCATGAAAGAAAAATAGCCCTTGGTAACAGCTCCAAGGTCATGAAGCCACGCGCCTTTGGACACACTTATCTTTCCCTATCGTCTAAGGATCTATTCTCTTGTCACTGGAATTGGAAGGTCAACTTGGAAAAAAGAGAGAGATTATACGATTGTACGCTGAGAAATTAAGCCACAATGAGCCAGAAAAAGACTTACCGAAGAAATCACCAATTTGTAAAATTTAGCAGTGTTGATGGTCTTTTTAAAAATCATTAACTTGAAACCCCGCAAAAAAATGCAAAAACAATGATCAAATTAACGAGAGGTCATTCTCGCAGTAATTTTTAACGAGAAATTCAACAGAGACCTTGATGTCGACTTTGACAATGACGTTCAAGATTATTTCAAGGTCAACTCTTTTTTAGAAACAAAAACCTTCTTTTTCGATAGCGGCAATCGATAAAGAGCCAAATTTTACGTTCATATATGTACCTATAGGTCATAGATACATTTTGACCGTGAAGGTCACTCTAAGGTCAATTGAACTTAAACAAGGTGTATATCTATGCGCCAAAAAATGGGACATTTTTTAATTTAAGTATATGTAAAAAATTATAACAAAATACAAGAT
Source organism: Alloplasta piceator (assembly GCA_946863875.1). Taxonomy (NCBI): domain Eukaryota; kingdom Metazoa; phylum Arthropoda; class Insecta; order Hymenoptera; family Ichneumonidae; genus Alloplasta; species Alloplasta piceator. Next base: position 31,762,763 of record OX333078.1, on the reverse strand, counting down.
GGTGAAGTATAAAATATATACACACTCGAGGCACTTCTACTGAACCATGAAAGTGGATATGATGCTTCATTGAACAGAGTTCTCAAATGATCGGAGAAAATTTTCCGCAAATTGCAACAAAAGAAATTATCTTCAGGAAAATGGGGGAGATCACCCACTCAAATCGATCTGATAAGGCTAAATCATCGGCTGTATATAAAGCCGCTAGAAGGTGTATCGTGAGAAGCAGTGTTTTCCAATTTTTCACCTAATTACGTGTCATTTGCGGAACTCAATACTGGCACCTATAATCGAAATTAATCCTGATTCGAATTTGCGATATTTTTTCGACAAAGAATTATTCCGAGTCAAATTGATTTTGGACTTGGAATATTTTGCGTGAACGATTAGCGAAGAAGAAGGACACAATTGAAATGGAGAGACAAAGTTACAGTGGAGCCTCTTCGGGAAATCCTCGCGGTGCATTACAGCCCAGGTATAGGCAATCAAAAGGCTGACGATGGAAACAAGCTTGTGCGAGCCTCGTTTCACCGAGCCTGAGTGAGACAGACCTGGGCCAGGTTTCATTGCATCGTTTGGAACAGCCTGGAACCAAGACTGGCTGCTTAGCCTAAACTCAAGGTTATTTCAGGCTTTATTCAGCCGGTGCATTTTGAGGCTAAAAAATCAAGGCTGGATGCAGGTTTGTTTCAGGTTGTGATAAAATAAAATCATTAGCCTTAAAATTCACCGGCTGAATAAAGCTTGGAATAACCCTGAGTTTACACTGTAAAAAGTGTTATTAAATTTAATATACAAAAGTATATTAAAATGAAAAAAAGGATATGAAATCGAAATTAATATACAAGATATTGGAAAATTAACAATTTCATCTTAAATTTAATATTTGTATATTAAAATTAAAAGAGTGAGCATTGAAAATTAATATACCCGTATATGAGAACAGTTTTTGTATACTTTTTTGCAATTTTCAAATACATTATTGAAAATTAAAAGACTTATTTCTTAAAATTGCAATCAACCATTGAAATTTTTTTTCAATATTGTAATGAAGTTTAATATACAGTACAGGAAATTTCAATAACAAGTATACGAACTCGAAATTAATATACATGGTATTGGAAAATTAACAATTTTATCTTAAATTTAATATTTGGATATTAAAATTAAAAGATGGAAGTTGAAAATTCAAATTCCCGTATATTAAAATGGTTTCTGTATGCTTTTTCGCATTTTTAAGATACGTTATTGAAAATTAATACACTTATTTTCCAAAATTACAATCAATGTCAGCGGTCGCGCTAGTTGACGCATCCACCGCTATGCGTCGCATGCGCTCGGACCTCTCTGCCCAAACGAAATAGGCATATGACGGTGTTATATACCGGACAGTCAGCGTGCCCAACATACTTACCGGCGCAGAGGTAACCGTGATGATTAAGGCGGTTCCTCCAGGGCGAAGCTCTTCCATTGCACTTTCGGTCGAGCTGACCCTTGCGAATATCCCTAATGTGGATATCTCGGGCGTACAATTTTAGTTGCACTGTAACAAATGTTTGTAATAAATTTAATAAAAAAATATGAAGTTCCTACGCATATACAGGATACTAAATTTCATATACAATGTGTACAGTAATATTCCAATATAAGTAGATGAAAAATCAAATAACTTTTTTAAATTTTAATATACAAAATAATATTAATTTTCATATCATTTTTCATGATTCTGCTTTAAAAATCATGGTATGTATTGGAATTTTAATATACAAACGTATATTAAAATTAATAAATTGTACATGCATAAAAACTTGATATTTTTTTTATTAAATTTAATACAAACATTTTTTACAGTGATATATGATAACACAGATTCCATAAACTATTTGTCGAAATAAATCTTCATTCTGCACAATTCATTTGATGTTTGACTTAAATCTCAAAGTTATCTTATCGATATGTTTTACTATTCTTTCAAATAAAACTCATATTATGGCAAACGAGAGCAAGATATGAAAAACACCATATAATTGCAGAACTAAAATATATATCAGACATATATTAAATATATAATATGTATATTCCATATAAGAAATATACTCAAAAATATATTCGTGATAAGTACATTTTCGGCAGAAAATATTTCTTTGAAACATATATTAAATATATTTTAGATATATGATTATTGTGCATAAAAATATATTTTTTGATATATGTAAAAACATATATTGTGTATATGTAAACATATATTAAAATTATATCGAAAATATATAAAACGTACACTCAATATATATGTTTGATGCATTTGGTATATATCTTAAATATATTTTTTACATATATATTGTGTATATTTAAACACCAATTAAAAATGTATCTAAAATATATAGAACATGCACTCAATATATATGTTTGATATATTTAGTATATATATCTTCAATACATTTTTTGCATTTATATTGTAATAGTTTTAAATAGATTAAAAATATACCTAAAATCATATTTGTAATACATACATTTTCGGACAAAATATACTTAATATATCCAAAGATATATTTTCCGTAATATTTGCCGATATATTTTATTTCCATGTGGGTATAGTATTCCAACGATCAAATATTTCGTTGGCACTATTGAATGACAGATTCTATTGAATCAATGCCGAATTCGATTGTTTGAATGAAATTTTTTTCTTCGTGGCAGCAACTCGTCAACCACCAGCAACACGACCGTGAAATTTACGAGCAGCTCAACGATTGATTCGATGGTCTACCCCGATGATACGATGTAAGTATTAATTCGAAAACATCATTTACATTTTCGTTGGTCTAATAATTGGCTTTTTTATGTTACAGCGAAATATTGGCATATGTTGACGAGGTACATCCTCCAACGATCGTTGGAACGAATCCCCAATTCAGGCTTTTCAAATTCGTTTTGAATAACAATGCCGGCAAAAGAATTCAATGTTTGGCGTGGGAGGACAAGATAGAACGAGTGGCTTCGGTGGTAAAAATGAATAAGGTTGGTATATACTACAAAATTGTTTTCTCATTTACTCGAAATTATTCTCATTCTTGTTTCAGATCATTCACATAAACGGAGCCGTGTCGAAAGAAATAACCAATCTACGGTACAATACCGGGAACGTCCCATTCGAACTATCGATACAAAATCACACGACCATCGACGGAGAACGCGGTTATTTTGGACTGAACTCTGCAACCGGAGAAGCACCGAGGAACGTTGAGTGGTGGGAGCTCGGGGATATGGACGAACAAATGATCGGTGAGTTTTTCAATTGGATTCTAGGAAAAAATAGTACAGGAAAAAATACCCGCGGAAAAAATAGTACGGAAAAAATACCTGATGGAAAAAATAACCGCGGAAAAAATACCCGTGGAAAAAATACCCGTTGGAAAAAATACCCGCGGAAAAAATACCCGATACGTGCGTCCATGTCATACGCAGATTTGTGGGGTGGGTTTGGAGCACCGGGTGGGGTGCGTGCGTCCATGGGGTGCGTGCGTCCATGGGGTGCGTGCGTCCATGGGATACGTGGATCCGTGGGGTGGGTTAGAAGCATGGGGTGGAGTGCGTGCGTCCATGGGGTGCGTGCGTCCATGGGGTGCGTGCGTCCATGGGATACGTGGATTCGTGGGGTGGGTTAGAAGCATGGGGTGGGGTGCGTGCGTCCATGAGATACGTGGATTTGTGGGGTGGGCTAGAAGCATGGGGTGGGGTGCGTGCGTCCGTGGGATACGTGGATTCGTGGGGTGGATTAGAAGCATGGAGTGGGTTACGTGCGTCCATGGGATACGTAGATTTGTAGGGTGGGTTTCGAGCACCGGGTGGGGTGCGTGCGTCTATGGGGTGTGTGCATCCATGAGATATGTGGATTTTTGGGGTGGGTTCGGGCATCGAATGCGATGCACGGAATCGGATATTTTTTCCGCGGGTATTTTTTCCGCCGGTTATTTTTTCCGCGGGTATTTTTTCCGCGGGTATTTTTTCCTGTACTATTTTTTCATGTTACCTTTCAATTGTGGTAGATATGGATGTATAATGTACATACACAATTGAAATTTTTATGTAAAAACTATAAACGATACAAAATAAATAAAGAAATAATCACACAGTTTAATCATACAGTAATCGACCACTTTAGAACCCGACCCTTTTCTATTTGGCTGAAACTTTTTTATCTTTTTTTACTTTATCAAAAACATTTTTTAGAATTTTTTCAAATTTTTACACTCGGCCGATAAAAAGTTATAAATTTTTCAAAAAAATTTGACGTATCGGGACGATTTTTTTTCAAAATTTTTGTTTTTTAATGTCCTTTTTGAAAAAAAAATACAAATAAATTATAAAAACCCATCTTCATCGTTTTTTTTTAGATTTTTGGAAAAAATCGAAAATTTCTCGATGATTACCATTTTTGATTTTTTTTTCTTTTTATTATATCAAACCTTGACATTTTTTTTTCCAATTGAAAAAAAAAAACTTTTTTTCAACTAGCCTTATTTCTCGGAACACCATTCTGCAAATTTTTGAGGGTGTTCAGAGGACTTCAAAACTTGAAGAAAAAAAATAGTAATAAAAATTGAAAATGGTAATCGTTGAGAAATTTTCGATTTTTTCCAAAAATCTAAAAAAAAATTGATGAAGATGCGTTTCAATAATTTATTTTTATTTTTTTCGAAAACAATATTTAAAAACAGTTTTCGAAAAAAATTTCTCGATGATTACCATTCTCAATTTTTGTTTTTTTATTTTATTTTTTCAAGTTTGGAAGTCCTCTGAACACCCTCAAAAATTTGCAGAATGGTGTTATGAGAAATAAGGCTAGTTGAAAGAAAGTTTTTTTTTCAATTGGAAAAAAAAAAAATAGAAATCGAAAAATCACCACTCTGAAAAAATTCGAGGATTTGCAGAAAATGTCAAAGTTTGATATAATAAAAAGAAAAAAAATCAAAAATGGTAATCATCGAGAAATTTTCGATTTTGTCCGAAAATCTGAAAAAAAACGATGAAGATGGGTTTTTATAATTTTTTTCTATTTTTTTTCAAAAAGTACATTAAAAAAGAAAAATTTTGAAAAAAAAAATCGTCCCGATACGTCAAATTTTGAAAAAGTTATAGCTATTTGAAAAATGAAAAGCAATTTTTTTTTGAAAAATTTATAACTTTTTATCGGCTGGGTGTAAAAATTTGAAAAAATTCTGAAAATTTTTTTCGATAGGTTAAAAAAACATAAAAAAGTTTCATCCAAATCGAAAAGGGTCAAGTTCTAAAGTGGTTGATTTGGCGTGGAATGCCCCATATACATCATATATGCATATACATACGAATATTCTACAGAAATTTCGTTCTTTCTGGCAAATAAAAATTCCTGTTTTTTCGAGAGAACGACTATTCTCGAACACGTAGTCCTATAAATAGGCGTGTCTTGCCCCATCAATCAGTCATTTTGACCAAAATCGTTATCTTGTATTATTTATCCACTTCACGCACATTAATTACACTTAAACTAATATAGCAACGCTTAATAAATCGTACGCAATTGAAGAAAAAATGGTGACAGTTGAGGTTATGTTGCCCTGTGTCAAATTTCCACAGCTTGGCAGCTGAGTTTGGAGTGGGGAGAAAGCGCGATAGGGGTCGTTAAGTTATGGGAGCGTGTTGCCATGGTAACGCGTTAAATTATGGGAGCCGTTAAGTTATGGGGGGTTAAGTTGTCCACTGTAATTTCAGAAATATCCGGTTGGCTGAAAATGGACTTTACGATGAAGACTCCTGAGAGTGGCCAGCCGGCGTACGGAGTCGGAGCGATAACCAATGGAGAATCAAAACTGGCTATCCGTATAGCCAGTTTAAATGATATTCCCTCAGGACTGCAAATCGGGCATGCGATAAAGGTAATCGGAAAGATGCACTTTGATAAACTGCCATACATCCAAGTCCCCAATGGTTTATGGATAAAACTCGACAACAAACGCCCGATGGATAGTGATTTAATGCACGACATTACGAGCGTACCTAAAAAGGTACGTGAAAAGAAAAAGAAATAGCTTTGAAATATGTATATACATGTGTACTCGCTTCTAATTTTTTTTTTTCAGAGAGCGAGAACGGAATAAGCGTCCCTATAGTAGAAGCTGCCAAGAATCGCCCAATGTGACGGTTGGGCCAATATTGGGCCCATCGTACAAGACGATCAAAGAAAACAAATATTGGCCCATTATTGTTTTGTTCTAAATTGATAATCGGCAGAATATTCACGCATTGTTAAAGCCGATCTGGGCCCATTTATTCATACCAATAAATGGCTTTGATAATTAAACTAAGTTTGCCAATTTTTAAACTGTCAATGCTAATATATTGGCAATTACATCTAATTAATCTAGGCTCTGTATTGGCTGAGCGGGTTGGCCCATACATGTCCTTTATTTCATGAATCGCCCAATGTGGAGGTCGGGCGAATATTGGTTGCATCGTATAAGCCGATGAAAGAAAATAATTATTGGCCCATTATTGTTTCGTTCTAAATTGATAATCAGCAGAATATTGGCCCATTACTAAAATCTATCTAGGCCCATTTATTTATACCGATAAATGGCCTTGATAATCAAACTAAGCTGGCCAATTTTTGAACTGGTGATGCTAAAATATAGGCAATTACATCTAATTAATCTAGGCCTTATATTGGCTAAGTGGATTAGCCCATACATGTCCTTTATTTCATGAATCGCCCAATATGGAGGTTGGGCCAATATTGGGTCCATCGTACAAGCCGATCAAAGAAAATAACTATTGGCCCATTATTGTTTCGTTCGAAATTGATAATCGGCAGAATATTGGCCCATTATTAAAGCCGATCTGGGCCCATTTATTCACACCAATAAATGGCTTTGATAATTAAACTAAGTTTGCCAATTTTTAAACTGGTGATGCTAATATATTGGCAATTACATCTAATTAATCTAGGCCCTGTATTGGCTGAGTGGATTGGCCCATACATGTCCTTTATTTCATGAATCGCCCAATGTGGAGGTCGGGCGAATATTGGTTGCATCGTATAAGCCGATGAAAGAAAATAATTATTGGCCCATTATTGTTTCGTTCTAAATTGATAATCGGCAGAATATTGGCCCATTATTAAAGTCTATCTAGGCCCATTTATTTATACCAATAAATGGCCTTGATAATCAAACTAAGCTGGCCAATTTTTGAACTGGTGATGCTAAAATATAGGCAATTACATCTAATTAATCTAGGCCTTATATTGGCTAAGTGGATTAGCCCATACATGTCCTTTATTTCATGAATCGCCCAATGTGGAGGTTGGGCCAATATTGGGTCCATCGTACAAGCCGATCAAAGAAAAGAACTATTGGCCCATTATTGTTTCGTTCGAAATTGATAATCGGCAGAATATTGGCCCATTATTAAAGTCTATCTAGGCCCATTTATTTATACCAATAAATGGCCTTGATAATCAAACTAAGCTGGCCAATTTTTGAACTGGTGATGCTAAAATATAGGCAATTACATCTAATTAATCTAGGCCTTATATTGGCTAAGTGGATTAGCCCATACATGTCCTTTATTTCATGAATCGCCCAATGTGGAGGTTGGGCCAATATTGGGTCCATCGTACAAGCCGATCAAAGAAAAGAACTATTGGCCCATTATTGTTTCGTTCGAAATTGATAATCGGCAGAATATTGGCCCATTATTAAAGCCTATCTGGGCCCATTTATTTATACCAATAAATGGCCTTGATAAATAAACTAAGTTTGCCAATTTTTGAACTGGCGATGCTAAAATGTTGGCAATTACATGTTATTAATCTAGGCCCTATATTGGCTACGTGGATTAGCCCATACATGTCCTTATTTCATTTAAGCTTTTTAAAATGGAACTTCCATTTTTGAGTTCTAAAATCAACCGAACGAACAGTTTTGCATTTCAATTAAGAGATTCGGAAAAATCGATCAATTTTTTCAGAATGAGTTTAATTGTAGAACTCAAAAAACAGGTTATACAAAGTTATACAATACAGAGCTTTTCTTATTGTAAGGATCAAATATTGCAACATATATTTTCTCTATTTCAGATCATTCGAGATCACCAACTGATTAGGGTGATAATATTGATAGTAATGATGATGATTTGATTTGACGCATGATGATATTATGATGATTATTTGATGTACAGAAATGACTGAATTTGAGAAATGATATTCACGGTTATAATGATGATAGAAATTATTACGCCAATGATAAGAATGATGAAGACAAAGTAAATAATGTAAAATATAGTAATTAACGTTTTTCCACAATTTTTCTCAAAGATTGAAAATTTCATCGTTTACTGAACGATTTATGACTTAATAATGATACCAATCGTATAGTGCAGGAATCGCAGATTAAAGGTATTGCAAAATTGTTCATGATTTTCTAGTAATCATCAAAAATGTTATACTGTCAAATAGATTTTCCATCGAAAATTGATTTATAATATATGAAATTAATAATGAAATTTCATCATATATTTGTGAGATACTCGTATATTTAATCAATGAACAATAAAATTAATCATTTATCGTTGATTAAGTTATTTTTTTAAAATCAAAATTCTATTGAAAATTTGTAGATAGTTGTTTTAAAGATAATAATAATATTGGGTATTTAAGTGATATGAGTCGATTTTGTCGCGTTTATAAGTAAATAACATCATTATTTTAAACAGTTCAATGGTTAAGGCTTAGATAACTCCGAAACAGCTCGCCTCACGCAAATCTTCATCTCGACCTTTTTTATAGAGCGTTCAATTTCCTCCAAAAATCCATACTTCTGATTACTGTACAGTGATTCGTTTTTGAGTAATAAAATTCCAAAGTTCAGAACAAAATTTTTCCATGTTATTTAAATGGAAAAAGAAAATTGAAAATAGCCATCTCTAAATATTAATATTAAGGGCTCATATTTAGACAGGGTCTTTGCTTAGGGATACTCTGACGATTTATCAATGTTCTTTGAAAAAACAAAAATAGTCATTTTATTTGAAACAGTTTACTGACCATGAGTTATTTCGGTGTAGAGTCAATTGTTATACATTTTTTTGTATTGTATACAAACTCTTGAATCCAGATCTACTTCCGGTCGCACCAGTTTCTCCTTTAAACCAAGAACATCCAATACACTGGACTCCCGATATGAGTAACACGTCCGGAGGGTTTGTTACTTTTTGCGAGAGGTATATGTATAGATATAGTGCTTTGAACTTGACACGTTTGGAACAGAGCCGTATGTAAAACTTTGCCGGGTTTCAAATGAAACAATGTAAACACCACACATACAATGCACTACCTACAATGTAAACAACCCACGTACGCTCTTGAGTTTTTCTCGGAACGGAGCCCGTCGAGCCCGGCCACGAGATTTGTTACTTTTATCGGCGGTTCTCATATCGAGAGTCCAGTGTATTTCAAATTTGACTGCTCCATTGACTTGACTCTACCATAAGTATTATCTTGATATCCGATTAAATAATCTCAAGTTCCTCATTTCATCATCGATTTCATCGCTGTCAAGATGACGTACGAAAAAGTTGAAAAACATTGTCATTTTTTTTCGATACGATCTTTCCAAGATAGCGATAAAAAAAATGCTTGATTATTAATCAGAGAACAATTTCCGCTCAATTGGATTCTCATCTCTCTTTGGACATTAAATTACGGTTTTAAAGACGGGGAACTTTTTTTTACTTTACTGCTTAACCAATGTTGAAATTGCAAAATGATTTTGTAAAATTGTAAAAACCGAAACGTTTCTATTCTCGCAATTTATAATTCGGAATAATCGCTCCGAACGCGCATATTCGGAATAATCACTCCGAACGAGCATATTCGGAATAATCGCTCCAAACGCGCATATTCGGAATAATCGCTCCGAACGCGCATATTCGGAATAATCGCTCCGAACGCGCATATTCGGAATAATCGCTCCGAACGCGCATATTCGGAATAATCGCTCCGAACGCGCATACGCGGAATAATCGCTCCGAACGCGCATGCGCGGGTCGGGACAAAAGGCAACCAACGGCATCGGCTGATCTAAAGAATAAGGAATAATAATCAGCCAATCGCCACGCACTTTAGAGAAGCTACGCCAATCGGATTGCTTATTCTTATTCCTTATTTCTTATTTTTGTCATTGTGTCTCCGGCTTAAACCAACGCACGTGTAGAAGAGCTCGACAAGTTGCGATGCTTTTTGCTCTCAGTCCCTTAGCAGTGGTCCGCAAAAGACACGACGTCGTGGCCGGATTTAGAAAAGCACAAACGAAAAACCAGAAGACGAAGAAGAAGATAGCTAAGAAGAGGATGCTCGGTGCATCACGCAAGTTCTCCGCAGCATTGGCCACACACAAAATTTCCCTTTATAGCAGGCTCCCGCTTAGCTCATTCTCTCGATTCCCTCACTCAATTCCCTGTAAATGCAAGTAAAAAAAAATGTATCCAGTTTGTTGGCCCCCAGTCACTGGGAAATCCGCGTTCTTCGGCTATTTCTATTTCGAAACTCTCTTGTAATACGTTTCAACACCCTCGTGAAATCTGCATTGAACGGTAAAAAATCATGCAAATTGGAAATTTGCACAGAGCTTCCCAATTTTTTTTCTGTCGTTCGTCAAGCCTCCTTTATGAGAACCTTCTTGACCATCTTTGTGACATGTATGCTTGGTAAAAAAACAATTGTTTTTAAAAAAATTCAAAACGCACATTTTTGAAAAAAAAACGCTATTCTGAATGTTTCAAGATCTTTTAAGATCAGTACAAGGTATAATATAAAAAAAATTGAACAAAAAATATAATGTTAAGCCTGGATTTTCACGATTAAAAAAAATTAGAAATTCTTGAAATTCATCATTTTTCAAAAAAATTTTTCGAAAATTTTTTTTTCTCACCTCGACTATACTTTTTAAGAGAAACCCAGAACGATTTTTTATAATAGTTTTCCGGATATTTAAAAAATAAACGTGAAAAATTTGTGAAATTTTGAATTTTGCATATCTTTAAAAAAAAGATTTCTTAATTTGTTTCCTTTGGTAGAACTTCGTTTTATGATAAAAGAAACCTTCTGACCAAATGTCATCGAAATTAAAAGGGGTCGATTCCAACTATTGGTCGATTTCACATGAAATTACCCAAACTAAAATTAAATTCTATCTGTAGCGTTCCATTATTTCCTGGACGAATTCCTGAACTTTGATTCCCGAATTAAAATCTTTTTGCGAATCCTCCGTGTAAAATTTGTCAAAAAATCTCATTTTTGCTGATTTTCGGCACTTTTTGTTTTTGAATGGATTTGCACCAACTAAACTAAAATTAAATTATATTTGTCGCGTCCCATTTTTTCTTGAATAAAAAAAAAAAATCAATGTACCATTAAGGCTTCTATGGTCAATTCCTGAACTTTGATTTCCAAATTAGAACCTTTATGCGAATCCTCCGTGTAAAATTCGGCAATATTTTATTGATAATTGTTATATTTATGGGATGCCAAATGTTGTTGAATTTTTTCAACAATTTTTGGCTGGGACTGTGTAATACTTCCTTAAGGTTTTTGGGTTCAATTCCTGGACCCTGATTTCCAAATTAGAACCTTTTTTACCAATTTTACGGCTCAAATGAATTCCCGAATTCAAACATTTCTGTATATTGCAAATAAATCCTGTAAATTTTTTTTTCACCCAACTTTTATTCTTCGATCGCACCTGCCGCTTATATTCAAGCGACACACGTTTATTATAGAAATTTGGCCTTAAGCCCGAACGAATGTCCAATATATATGACACTGCTGATGTATTTTGGCTCTTTCGCTGTTGCGTGAGATCCAAAATTCGGCTGTGTGAGATAAACGTTTATGTATGTGTGTGTGTAATATTAAAAGAGATCGAAAGCATTTGGGCTCTCGCGATTCCACGAAATCAACGTCATTCACGACGTGAATAAAGAGGGACATTGCGAACGCATAAACAATGCTATAAAGAGGCACCGAAGAGCAACGATAGTCGCAATCGTGTAGCAATTATTTATTACGAAAAAAATGTCATTTATACGTACGAGGGGAAAAAAGAAAGAGAAAAAGAGACCTTTCACACCGAATGAATTTTCAAATTAAACTGTCAGCGACTCGATTCTCGATTTATCATCTTCAAGAGTTCCCAATGTCTCTCTGAAACGCAATTTCCATTCGAAGCTCGTCAATTTACGCATCGCTAAACTGATTTTTTCCAGCAGACGATTGAAAGTACAAATGCTATTTTTATTACATCAACAAATTCATTAAAAAATTTATACAAAAATTTATTCACAAATTTATTAAAAAATTTATTCTAAAATTTCAAAGTTAATATATCAAAAAATTATTATTTCAAAATTTTCCAATAATAATCGGTGATCGATAAAATAGGGGCGTTGATAAATGTAAGGGTAAACATTGAAACGTATTTTATAGATATTAAATTAAAATAAAAAATTGAAATTAAAAATTAACTAATTATTTAGAAAATAAACACTTTTGTAAGCACAGCTAATCATTAATAGTACATCACCAGGACGTAAAAATGTTTTTACGCCGAGTGATGTACGAAATTTTATATCACGAGGTGCAATATGGACGTTTTCACGTCCGCTTGCGGACGTAAAAGCGTCCATTATTGTACTGAGTGATATAAACATATATTATTGAGAATTTGTATTTATAAATTCATGTATTCAATATTTTTTGTAAATAACACTAAACAAGACTATTGTAAACAATATTAAAGGACACTAATTTCCAATAAAATCAAAGAATACTTATTTTCAAAAATTGATTAACAATCTGATTAATCTTTGGATTAATTTTTACCGGAACCCGAATTTTTTGCAGACAGCGCAAATTTTTTTACCTAAAGTAATATCCAATCCAAGAAATATTTAAATCATTTGTTTAGGAACATTTTTGGAGGTTTCTTACAATTTTTGTAGTGCTTACGATTCCCAGAAAACAGGGTAATTTTTGTCAGATTCTCCAGTTAAAATGTTAATATTTTTCTTTCCGTACAATTCGCGATTGATAAGTAACTCATTTTATGTGGATTAAAATAAGTATAAACAATTCATCGTTTTCAATTAGAATGAAGAATTTTGAAGCTGCATTCAAGTGATTGGAACACCGCCATTATTGACCCTTACTTGACACACTTCTGCAGAATAACGTACTTGACACACTGGGGTCGTTTGTACCCCAGCGATAAAAATTCTTATAAAAAATATCCCATTCCATATTTTAACTTGCAAATTTTGTTAGAACTTCAAGAGGTTATTTCCCAAAGTTATACAGGATTTATAGTAAAATATCAAAATTAAATATGATTAAAAAATTGAAATGTCCAAAAATCATAACTTTTTTATTTTTCGACAAAAATAGTTAAAAATTTAACCAAGTTTGCTTATTATATGGCACTACCTGAAAAAAAATAGAAGTAGTAAAATAATATAACAGGAAAAAAATTCGCACAAAATTTTGGTACTCGATGGTACGAATTTAGGTACTTCAAATTAAGAAAATTTAGGCCTGGAGTGTTTTTTACCCCAGTGTGTCAAATGACGGTTAATCATGGCGCACGTGACGGCCATTACTATAATCCTCAAATTTATAACCTCAAAAATATCGGTGCAATAATATAACAAAATAACCTATAACTAAGACAAATAATACTGAGTCTCATCGTAGTTGCTCTTTAGTGACCAATTTATGCAATTTTCACTTACATCAAAGTTACCTTCACAAAAAAACATTTTGTATTTACTTAAAACATTAGCATAATCTCTTCATGCTAATTCGACTTTTTTCGTACATCCGCTGATTGCGGCGCTTAAATAAACAATTTCTCAGAAATTTTTGTACTTGTAGATATTAACGCATGACGACACTGCAAATATTTTACATGTTTGGTGCATGGAGTCATTTATAAAACTTATTCAAAAGATTATAAAAAAGAAAAATGAAATAAAAGACCAACTATTTTAGCGCGTAAATTAAAATGAAAATAATGAAGTTACGTTAGTTTTATCCAGGGCTGGGCAAAGTACCGGAAAGTTCTTCAAGTACAAAGTACCGTAAATACTCCAAGTACAAAGTGCAAGGTACCGTAAATACTTCAAGTACAAAGTGCAAAGTACCGTAAGTACTTCAAGTACAAAGTACAAAGTACCGTAAGTACTTTAAGTACAAAGTACCCTAAGTACTTCAAGTCCAAAGTACCGTAAGTACTTCAAGTACAAAGTACCGTAAATACTTCAAGTACAAAGTACCGTAAGTACTTCAAGTATCAAGCACCGACAGTACTTGAAGTACTATGTACTTATTACTTGAAGTACTTAATATTTGAAGTCCTTGAAGTACATCAGTATATCCCGTAAGTTCTAGTACTTAGATTTCATTTCTTATTCTCATTTGATTTTTATTCGAGTACTTTTTGTATCAAAACATATTTTCACCTTGTGCAATACACTGAGATTAGGCTGATTAGGTAGATTGGAACAGAAGTATTCAAACAAAGAATTAAAAATAATTCAAAAAAAGCATTGACGATTGTAATTATGATTTATTTTGATACAGGTTTGAAAAAGAAGAAATAAAGAATATACTACATGGATTGTTAAAACTATACTCCAATTTCGTGTTCGTCTACAAAAAAACGTCATAGGCGTAGATAAGGGTCCATACGTAATGGAATATTGTATTATTTTCAATTACATATTCAAAGGCTTTGTACATGCAACCATCGGGAAGACACATTCAAAAGTACTTGATACTTGTACTTGAAAACGTACTTGAAGTATAGAAAAGGATTGAAATTTTAAGTACTTCAAGTATTGTAGTTTTCAAGTATTGAAGTACTTTGTAAGTACTTCAAGTATTATAATTCAAATTTCAAATACTTTTCTGTACTTCAAGTACAAGTATCAAGTACTTTTGAACGTGTCTTCCTGAAGTACAATTTAAATACCTTAAGGATTGCACTTTTCAAATATTGAAGTACTTTGCACGTACTTCAAGTACTTTGCAAGTACTTCAAGTACTACGCAAGTACTTCAAGTACTTTGTAAGTACTTCAAGTACTTCAAGTACTTTGTAAGTACTTCAAGTACTTCAAGTACTTTGTAAGTACTTCAAGTACTTTGTAAGTACTTCAAGTACTTTGTAAGTACTTCAAGTACTTTGTAAGTACTTCAAGTACTTTGTAAGTACTTCAAGAACTTTTTAAGTACTTCGAGTACTTTGTAAGTACTTCAAGAACTTTTTAAGTACTTCGAGTACTTTTTAAGTACTTCAAGTACTTTTTAAGTACTTCAGGTACTTTTGAAGTATTTCAAGTATTGTACTTTTTCAAATATTGAAGTACTTTTAAGTACTTTTAAGTACTTCAAGTATGGTACTTAGAATTTCAAATACTCTTCTGTACTTCAAGTACACGTATCAAGTGCTTTTGAATGTGTCGTCCTGAAGTACTGTTTAAGTACTTCAAGTATTGTACTTTTTAAGTATTGTGCTTTTTAAGTATTGAAATACTTTGTAAGTACTTCAAGTATTGTACTTGAAATTTCAAATACTTTTCTGTTCTTCAAGTACAAGTATCAAGTACTTTTGAATGTGTTTTCTTTAAGTACTTTTGAAGTACTTCAAGTACGTCGCAATTACCGGGTACTTCGAGTACTGCCCAGCTCTGTTTTTTTTTTCAATTGAATCGCATTTTTGTACAAAAATCAATTAGTATCAACACGATTATGAATATTCTGAACATTTTAGAAAACTTTTTGAAAAATCGTCAAGCCTGTTTATTTGAAATACAGATTTTTCTCAATCTGCTTCAATTTATTTTTTCTTGTCTTTAATTAAATTTCACGCACGTTTCATCGGTTTTTTATTCATTACAATCGAGGTCGAGACGAGGGACTTTTGCTTGAATGCAAAACACGGAAAAAAGTCGACGTCCAGTCTGCCAAGAGTTTTCTCTGGGCTCTCTTGAAATCGTTTCATCGCGGCTTCTCGTTGACGATTTAAACATTTCGTCGAGACTCGCTGGTATAACTTTATGCCTGTCTCTCTGGCTTCGTCTACGATTTTGTCTCGTCAAACGAGGCCTCGAAATTTTCTCGTCGCTGATGCAAGCTCGTCGCATCATCGACGTGAATTTTCCGCGAATCTTCAGCGTCGAATGCGCGGAAAAGAGAAAGTCGAAAGAGCCGCCCCATGCGTAAGAGAGAGAGGAGGCGCATCTCTCTCTGTCTTACGCATGGGGCGGCGATCTCCGCTTTCGCTTTTCTGGCGTTCGGGATTTCGGCGCTTCGTTATTCGAACGCTCGTAATCGTGAAATTCGGGATTTCGGCCGTTCGAAATATTGGTTAGTTGACTCTTCGACCCCCACCCGCGAAAATTTTCACGACTATGTATAATAAAATACGTGGAAAAGACATCCGAGATCCGAGACCGAGAGTCTATGAACAGGAGAGATGGCTCTATTTGAGCTATCTCGTTCCTCCTTTGCCAAGTCTAAAAATTGTTCTTGGAAAAACTTCACAGCTAACACTTTTTGGCAAACTGACAGCGAGAAGTGTCAGTAACCCAGAGAAATAGAGAGAGAAAGAGAGAGAGAGAGAGAGAGAGAGAGAGAGAGAGAGAGAGAGAGAGAGAGAGAGAGAGAGAGAGAGAGAGAGAGAGAGAGAGAGAGAGAGAGAGAGAGAGAGAGAGAGAGAGAGAGTTGAAGAGCACTTTGCGAGAGCCTCAAACGCTTCGCCTAAAAAAAAAGGATGAAATCCGAAAGAAATGTTTTTCTATATATAAATTCAGAATTTCAAAGGCAAACGTCCCCAATGAAAAAAAAAATAATGACAGGAATAAAAGTTTCAGGGTCAAATTTTCGAAATCGTAATTTTACACCCCCTGCAGATTGAATATTCGGCGGGAGGAAGTCATCATCATTTTTTATTCTTTTACAAATTTGACAATTACAATTAGCTGATTAAAATTGAGACTTACTAGACTTTTTCATGCCGAAGGAACTTGACAATCCATCATGCACAATTTTTATACATTTTATAGGGAGGATTTTATGATTCTCAATTTAGGGGAGCAGCCAGCATTAAGGTGGCATTCTGGTCTAGCATTTTGAAAAAATCATTTTTTTTGCATATTCTTAAAGTTTCGACCTTTGAGAATGTATCCTCGAAAGAAAATTTTTAAATTACAATAATTGAAGGTGTTATAGCTATTTTAGTGACGCAGGAACTAAGCTCGTCACTTCGGAGCGTAACTTTAAGGTAATATTTTGATCTGGAATTTTGAAAAAATCATTTTTTTTTGCATATTCTCAAAGTTTAGACCTTTAAGAATATATCCTTGGAAGGCAATTTTTAAATTACAATAATTTACGGAGTTATAACTATTTTATCAACTTTACCAGCTTATAGCTGTTTAATTTTCATTTTTTATTATTATCTTTGTTTATTGTCAAAATATTAATGAATATGGTGTAAAAAAGAGAATGGTAAAAATATTTTTTGTTTTTTTTATCGAGCTCGACAAAACGCTCAAATTCAATGTTCCTAGAACATAATATCGCCTTAATTCTAAAAAAAAGTGTAATTTTTACGATTTTTACTCTGCTCCAACGAAACCAATCTTTGCGAAACTTGCGGGATACTTTTTTACACATTTCGGCATTACAAAAGAATTTTTATTCTGGAAAATATTCTTCAATATAAAATATTGAATATTCTTCAATCCAAAATATATAAAATATTCTTCTTCTTCAATATTCTTCAGTCTCACAATGTTTAATTAGTCATATGTAAGAATCTTTTTGGATTCAACTATCATTTGTACAAAAAAAATTCTTTGGTTTTTTTTGCTGCCCGACAAAAATTAAGAACTTTTCGAACCAATTTGAAATATTTGTAAGAAAAGTCAATATTCAGTGTAAAAAAAAATCGCAGTAATGTCAAACTATGTGACTAAAATTCCAAATAGTTTCAAAATGGCGCTTTGTAATGCAACTAAGCATAAAAATCACAAGAATTACCGTTTTTCAGCGCTTCAATTTAGATTTTTCGTTTGATATTATTATGAATAATTCACTCAAAATAATGGTTTTTTTAAAGGAATTATATCAAATCAAAGCAAAGAGGAATAACAGGCTCCGTCAGTGGTATACATACATACATATATATAAATATATATTAGGGCGATTTTTTTTTACTTTTTTTTATTTCTTTCTTTCTCCACCCGAAATTTCGTTGCATATATCTGAAAGAAAATTTCCTGAAAGTTACAGCCCTTAATATTAATATTGAGTACTTTCCTTTCGCGTGATAAGTTTTTCCATCTAAAATGCACGTAATTCAAAAACTTTTTTCTTCAAAGTTTTACCACTCCGCGGTTCTTTGTGCTATCGCATTGATTTTAGTCGCAATTTACGCAGAATTGAACGATCTTTGAACGTGTCCTGAACAGCGTAAGTGTAACTTACACTGGTCAGACGCTACGGGTCGCTAAAGTTGATTTTTACACAAAATTCTCATTTTTTTGCTGTTATCTCCGAAATGATTAACTTAACCAAAAAAATGTAAACGAAAATTTTTCTGGAAATTTAATTTCCTACAAAAAAGGTCCTTTAAACCTAATTGCTAAAATTAATATTTCTTGAGATACTGAACCTTAACTTATTTGTGAGATGAAAATTTTTATGGATTATCGAACCAAAAGTTTCAAATTGTTGATATTCCATATCATATCACCACTGGTAATATAATATGTGATATGGTGATCTGATATGGAATATCAACAATTTAAAACTTTTGGTTCGATAAACTATACAAATTTTATACCATAAATAAGTTAAGGTTCAATATCTCAAGAAACATTAATTTTAGCAGTTAGATTTAAAGGACCTTTTTTGTAGGAAATTAAATTTCCAACAAAATTTTTCTTTACGATTTTTCCGTTAAGTTAATCATTTCGGAGATAACAGCAAAAAATCGAGAATTTTGGGTAAAAATCAACTTTAGGGACCCGTCTCATCTCACCAGTGTAAGTTACACTTACGTTGTTCAAGATACTTTAAAAGATCGCTTAATTCTACGTAAATTGCGACCAAAATCAATGTGATAGCACAAAAAACCGCGGAGTGGTAAAATTTTGACGAAAGAAGTTTTTGATTTACGTGTTTTTAGATGGAAAAACCTATCACGCGAAGGGAAAGTACTCAATATTAATATTAAGGGCTGTAACTTTCGGGGAATTTTCTTTCAGATATATACAACACATTTTCGGGTGGGGAGTGCAAGAAATTAAAAAAAGTAAAAAAAATCGCCCTAATATATATTATCGCCGCTGCATGGTTATGTGTACAATGTACATAACGATAAATGGAAATAGAGTAATTAGGCGTTTTGGCAAGATTCCACACGTTTCGTAATACATATATATAAAATACTTGATACACACATATATATTGCTGAGTATATATATATATATATATATATATATATATATATATATATGTATATATTAGGGTGGTCCTTCTAGATTGACCCGTATTAGAATTTTAGACGAATTGCAATTCGTCTAGATTGACCCGTATGATAATGTGAATTTTTCCTCAAACAGTAGTACCAATTTGGGGGGTGTCTGATAAAAAATTCGTCCAAGATCCAAGTAAGAACCACCCTAATATATATACATGTATGTATGAGGGGTTGAAGATAAAAGCTCTTGTTGGTCTGCAAGCGCAATGAAGCACCTGGCGATTTCTTGTTAGTCGGCTCGTAAGATTCTGTCCAGAATAATCTCTCTCTCTCTCTCTCTTCCTTTCCTCGTTTTCTTGATCTTCGCTTTGCCCGCAACCCCCTTCATGTAAGACAACCGGTTTCCAATCGCTCGTTGTGGTTGGAGAAACAATTATTTATTTATTTGTCCTTTTGAACCATCACCGGCGAACAAAGAAGCCATAATCCGCAGCTCTTAGGCGTTAAATCATGCAAGTTGGGCCCCATTTTTTCTGTTTTTTCAGCAACTGTATATAGGGAGGATAAACTGTATATGTTTTTCCTTTTTGTTCGAGACTCGCAAATATCGAGACGACATCCACGAGAGATAAAGAGAAGAAATACTTTATATATAGATAGGGCCCCAAATAATAAATAAACCATAAATTACACAACAATTATCAATAATAATTATTGATCATTGTTCATCAATAATAATAATATTGCCCAAAATGTATTGACAAATAATTTAAACAATTGTTTGAACAATTTGTTAATAATTTTTGCGCAATATTATTACTGGTAATTGTTGCTTATAGCATGCCAAATGTTGCTGAATTTTTTCAGATTTTTATTGTATCACGAAGTACGGAAATTTCAATCAGGTACAATCAGAACGTCATCATCAGTTTCGAGCGAAAATAGTGAAAAAAAAAATCATAGGAAAATTCTGAAATAATTCAAGGCGATTCCGTGTATACGTAAGCTACTTTTTCTATACTTAGCATTTTCTTTTAAACTCTATAGTTTTCGAGTTGCGTTGCATCTTTCAAAATTTGTAGTTTTTAGCCAAAGGTAAAATAATTTCGGAAAATTTTCTACTTTTTCTACCCCACCCAAATTTTTTTTTTTTTTTATTTAGCTGTAATTTCTTCAAAAATTGACTAGGTGGTAAGTTTTTTTCAAATTTTTCGTCTTTAAATGTACTTTCAAAAAAAAAAATACAAAAAAATGTTACTTTTTCGAGAAAAATCATCTTTTTCTCGAAGTTGGTCGTTTTCAATTTTTTTTTTTCACTCAAAAATACTTTGGGCTTACTTTTAAAAAATACCACTCTGGAAATTTTTGAGGATTCATAAAGGACCTCGGAGTTTGAAAAATTGAGAAGAAAAAGAAATTAAAAGCGGTAATCCTCAAAATTTTTTTAATTTTTTTCAAAAAAGTGAAAATTAAAAACAGTAAAAAATGTTGGCCTACTCCATGTTGAGCTGCATTTTTTCCGGAATTGATCAGAGTATTTTTTGAGTGAAAAAAAAAATTAAAAATGGCCAACTTCAAGAAAAAGATGATTTTTCTCGAAAAAGTGAAAAATTTCATAGATTTTAATATCTTAAAATTTTTTTGTATCTTTTTTCGGAAAGTACATTTAAAAACGAACCTTTTAAAAAAAAACGTCCTAATTAGTCAATTTTTGAAGAAGTTATAGCTATTTGAAAAAAGCCTTTTTTTGGGTTGGGTAAAAAATTTAAGAATTTTCTGAAAAATGTTTTAAATGGGGTAGAAATGGAAAAAAAATGTAGCCCAATCAAAAGGGCTCGGATTCAAAAGTGGTCGATTTGACATGGAATGACCTATATATAGTCCGTGATATGTGGTGAACGCACGTGCGAGCTCTCTTCGTATCGCCTGTAGCACGCTCGTTCATTTATCGAGTTTGCTGTGAATTTTGCTCTTGGGCCTCTTGATTTAAGTCCCATGAGTGAAGAGAGCGAGAGAGAGAGAGATGCAATTTATTTCGTGAATCAGTTACATAAATCCACAGTCTGGCAGTCATTCGATGTACATATAGTTTTTTTGTGCGCCGTTGTATATAGATATATCGATAATTTGTGAGCGATTCAGGGGCCTCGAGGCCAATGTCAACCTCTACGAGAAAAGGTGAAAGGGTCGATTGTCCTGCGTTCAATGTCACTCCTTCACGGACGAGAGAAATTTACGAATTTTACTACGAGCCTACATCGAAAAAAAGTTTAGTAATATCAACTACCCAGCTGCGATCACGAAAAATTCGTTTGAATCAATCGTCACATATTTGATTTGATTACCCCGTTGTTGAAAGAATAAAACTGGTGTCGTTCTTTCGAATGTGTACTGTATTCACCGCAATCACAACATTGGGTCAAAATGATTTCAAACGAGATTGATTCTTGTTTTCTCATTCAATCGAATATTTAGTCATTTACTAGAAGTAAATAAAATTGTGTTAACTGTATGTTTCGTCTCATCAACAAAATCTAGTTTTAATTTGAGCTATTTATCCAGTTAAAAAGAATAGTAAATGCTTTCAGGTCGATCAAATTGTTTGATAAATTTGACTAAATATTTCAATGCGGCCACAACACATTGAGTCGATAGTACGTCTAGTAACTACCACGACCTCGGCACTTCGCCCGAGATCCGTAAGGTGGCGACGATCGGTGCGCGCTCTCGCGCCAGCGAGACGGCCACTGAGCACCGATAAGTACCAGTGTATTGCCAGCATCGGAGTCCTCGATTAACTTCAAATTGATGGAACATTACCCGCGCTCTGTGGTCGGGCTGTTCTATGGACTAAAGACTACATATTTTAATGAGACCATCATTGCATTTTGGTGGCGCTCGTGCTCTTTATGGGCGCAAGGATAAATAAGTTAAACTTCCACTTAACTGTTTAATATCACGATTAATTGGTTGAGTAAAAGCCCCTCGTAGCTTAAACAAATAATGCATGTTATCAGATGATTTGTTAATTCAATTGAAATTTTCTAGCTTTATATTGAACGCATTTTTTTTCCGGTGAACATCTGAATTGCATAGAAAATATAAACTGTTCTCATTCAACTAAACCATTTAGTTATGCAATCGCATATTGAGTGCATTTTACCAAATATAGAATCGAAACAATGTAATTTTCAATTGAACGGATTCTCTACTCTGTTGGGTCAAGGATTATATGTATTTATGGGAATGCAATTTTTGTTTCCATTTTAATACACGTTTTGAGTTAACTGAATTACACATTTCGTTCGCCACCCGTAACCGCCGGTTTTAGTTAATTCAAGCCAATTTTTTTTCACTTTACCAAACCTTTTTCTCGGTGTATGAATTAATGAATATCCAAAGGGCAAAATATTTGCGAATTCATAGATTCGTGATCGTGGAAAAATTACGTTTTTAATCGGGGAAAAATTGGGCCTTTTCCAAATTGATTTGCACATCGATAAATTGATTAAAATTGTGAGCAGCTGGATTTATGAACTATTTATTTCTTAATTGCACACGAAAGATAAATACTTTGAAATTTAAAATCCTCTTTCCCAGAATAGTCATTGCAGAGCTAAAACATCAAGGATTATTCTACAATATTTTAAATTCGATTTTTAATTATATTTAAAGAGAGTTGTAATTATAAGTTACAGTTTTGGAATTTAACAAAGACGGTAATTTTGTGATTTCAATGTTTCTCTTTTTACAGATTTGATCGAATTCATCTTTGATCGTTTATTCTTCAACTATTTGAAATATTGAATTACCATGTTTTTTTAATTCGTTTATAATAATACAAGCATAATAATTTACTTAAAATACTTAAAAATTTGAGATTCTTTTTCTGATTGCATCCTTAAAAGAGAAAAGCAAATTGAGGATGAGTCGATAAATAAATAACAATTAAAATTGATAAATTACTGGAGTCGGTAAATTTAATTATTATTATAAGTTATAGAATTGGAATTCTCTTAACTCATTTACCAAACATGATAATTTATTACGGAAAATACTTTTAAAAAATTAAATTCTTTTTCCCATAGAATGATAAATATAGAAAAAAAACATAGATTTAGAATGAGTCGATAATTAAACAGGAATCAAAATCAATAAATTACTATTTTTGGTAAATTCCAATGTCATAAGTTATAAAATTCGAGATCATTTAGATTATTCGCCAAACATGGCAATTTATTACTTAAAATATCTCAAATTTAAAATCCTCTTACCCATAATAATCACCATAAAGGAAAAGATTTAGGGTTCTTCGACAAATAAACAGCAATTAAAATCAATACAGTCCGCTCCCGTAATAAAGCCGGCTATGGGCGGTTAGGGGAGTATTTTTCGTGGAACTCGGGTACCCCCCACTACTGACGCTATTTCTAGCGTGCGGCATTATTGAGGGAGAAGAATATGAAACCCGAGGTGAGCTAGTAGTGGGGGTACCGCTCGAGCAAGAATGAGGGGAAGCGGCTCTATTGAGGGCGGCTCTATTGCGGGAGTGGTCTGTAAATAACCATTTTTGGTAAATTCCAATATTACAAGTTATAAAATTGAAATTCATTATCCTACCAACCACAATAATTTATTACCGAAAATACTTAAAAATTTCTAATCTAATCTAATGAATAACAATTAAAATCAACAATTTGCCAAAATTGGTACCAATATTAATATTATAAAAGTAATAATATTGAAATCTATTTAAAAAAAATGGTAATTCATTAATTTTAATTGTTTTTTTATTTTCCAAACGAACAAAAAAATTACCATTTGTGACCATTTTTGGTAAATTGCAATACAAGTTAAAAAATTGAAATTCATCTAATTTATCAAAAAGGGTAATTTGTTAGTGAAAATACTCAAAAATTCTCAATCACCTTTCCCATATTAGCCACGATGGGAAGAAAAATGATTGAAGATTGGTACCAAATGAGTAATAATATTGAAATCTACAAAAAAAAATTGTAATTTATTGATTTTAATTGCTTTGTTATTTTCGATACCGGCAAAGAAATTATCATTTTTGTCCATTTTTGGTAAATTGAAATACCAAAAGTTATAAAATTGAAATTCATATAACTTGTCGAACAGGTTAATTTATTAGTGAAAATACTCCAAAATACTCCAAAAATCTCGATCCCCTTTCCCATATTAGCCATGATGGAGAAAAAAAACTTAAGATCAGTCGAAAAATGAATAACAATAAAAATCAATAATTTACCGAAATTGGTTCCAATATTATAAGTAATAATATATAAATCTACAAAAAAATGGTAATTTTTTTACTTCAATTGTTTTCTTATTTTCGACACCAACAAAAAAATGATCATTCGTGACCATTTTTGTTGAATT
This sequence comes from Alloplasta piceator, assembly GCA_946863875.1. Lineage (NCBI taxonomy): Eukaryota > Metazoa > Arthropoda > Insecta > Hymenoptera > Ichneumonidae > Alloplasta > Alloplasta piceator. The sequence goes on along the minus strand of OX333078.1, from coordinate 31,737,781 downwards.
GCAATACCAAAAGTTATAAAATTGAAATTCATCTAGGTTATCAAACAGGTTAATTTATTAGTGAAAATACTCCAAAATACTCCAAAAATCTCGATCCCCTTTCCCATATTAGCCATGATGGAGAAAAAAAACTTAAGATCAGTCGAAAAATGAATAACAATAAAAATCAATAATTTACCGAAATTGGTTCCAATATTATAAGTAATAATATATAAATCTACAAAAAAATGGTAATTTTTTTACTTCAATTGTTTTCTTATTTTCGACACCAACAAAAAAATGATCATTCGTGACCATTTTTGTTGAATTGCAATACCAAAAGTTATAAAATTGAAATTCATCTAGGTTATCAAACAGGTTAATTTATTAGTGAAAATACTCCAAAATACTCCAAAAATCTCGATCCCCTTTCCCACATTAGCCATGAAGGAGAAGAAAGATTTAAGATTAGTCGAAAAATGAATAAAAATAGAAAATCAATAATTTACCAAAATTGGTACCAATATTATAAGTAATAATATAGAAATCTACAAAAAATTGTAATTGATTGATTTTAATTGTTTTCTTATATACGACACCAACAAAGAAATGATCATTTGTGACCATTTTCATTAAATTGCAATACCAAAAGTTATAAAATTGAAATTCATCTAGCTTATCAAACAGGTTAATTAAATAGTGAAAATACTCCAAAATACTCCAAAATTCTCGATCGCCTTTCCCATATTAGCCATGATGGAGAAAAAAGACTTTTATATCACTCAGTACAATAATGGACGCTTTTGCGTCAAGCGGACGTGAAAACGTCCATATTCTACCTCGTGATGTAATGTACTAAAGATTAGTCGAAAAATGAATAACAATTATAATCAATAATTTACCAAAATTGGTATCAATATTAAAAGTAATAATATTGAAAACTACCAAAAAATGGTAATTCATCAATTTCAATTGTTATTTCTCATTTTCAACACCAACAACAAAAATGATCATATTTATTGTGTACTCCGTGAGGGCGCTACTGGGCTTTTAAAACCGCGATGGTCCAAAAGTCTAAAACGTCAAAACATCAGCTGGCAATGGGGACGCGTGTATACGTATGCCACTTACGTACTTGAATACGTGACCAGAGTATATGTACACGTGCGCGGCCTGAAAACGTGAGCAAGCCTCTCTCTTCCACTCTGAAGCCTCGTTTATATATCTCCCACACATGTGTATATGAAAAAATATATAAATATATGCATATTACATATATATATATATATATATATATATATATATATATATATATATATATATTAGGGTGAATCGAAAAAACTAAAATTGTTGGCTACCCTCGAAAATCAAAGATATCGTTGAAATGAAGGTCTCTGTGCAGCGGTTTGATTTTTAGAATTTTTTTAGAGGGCGCGCGCCGCGTCCAAACACGCCATTTTTAGCCTAAAATTTACTAAATCACTGATAAACGGAAACCGATAATTCAAAAAATTCTGAATTTTTTATATAAGGTGCCTAGACATGTACTCTTTCTAACCCATATTTACTGAACATTAACAAATAGTTCATATATGAGGAATTCTTTATCAACTGAGCCACTTTTTTTTAAACCTCTCCAATTGTTTTCAAACCTGCAAGTTTAAAATATTAGTAAAAAGGAACGTCTGTGATTTTTTTTAGATTTTTTTAGGCGTCCGTTCAAGATTTCCAATTCTCAATTACGAACACTGTATCTCAAAAAATATTTATCAAACACAAAAAAACATAAGAATAAAAACTTTTTGATTTTTTCCACTTTATCGAAAAAAAGAAAAATCATAATTTTTCTGCATTGGGAAAATTGAAATTTGGCAAAAAAGTGAGAATTTTTTTTTTAAACCTAATAAAAAACTTTTGATTCTAGTACTAATTTTACAGGATGTCTATTATTAGGTAAAGAGTCTGCGAAAAAAATTTCAGAATGGCACCTCTAATGGTTATGATGAAAAAAAATAAAAACCCTGCGAAATCTCATGTTTTCATTTTTTTTCATCGTAATCACTGCAGGTGTCACTCTGCAAATTTTTTCGCAGACTCTTAACCCAATGATAGACATCCTGTAAAATTTGTAACGAAATGAAAAGTTTTTTATTAAGTTTAAAAAAATGTTATTCTCATTTTTTTGCTAAATTTCAATTTTTTGAATCAGGAAAAATTATGTTTTTTATTTTTTTCGATGAAGTGGAAAAAATAAAAAAGTTTTTATTCTTATGTTTTTTTTTGTTTGATAAATATTTTTTGAGATACAGTGTTCGTAATGAAAAATTGAAAATCTTGAACGGACGCCTAAAAAAATCTAAAAAAAATCACAGACGTTCCTTTTTACTAATATTTTAAACTGGCAGATTTTGAAAAAAATTGGAGAGGTTTAAAAAAAAAGTGGCTCAGTTGATAAAGAATTCCTCATATATGAACTATTTGTTAATGTTCAGTAAGTATGGGTTAGAAAGAGTACATGTCCGGGCACCTTATATAAAAAATTCAGAATTTTTTGAATGATCGGTTTCCGTTTATCAGTGATTTAGTAAATTTTAGGCTAAAAATGGCGTGTTTGGACGCCCGGCGCGCCCTCTAAAAAAATTCTAAAAATTGAACCGCTGCACAGAGACCTTCATTTCAACGATCTCTTTGATTTTTGAGGGTAGCCAACAGTTTTTAGTTTTTTCGATTCACCCTAATATATATATATATATATATATATATATTCATGGTAAATTGTACATGGCAATTAATCGTTGTATATAGTCTCGTTTCTCTCTTATTGCCGTAAGAAGGCCCTCCTCTGTGACGTCACGTCCCAACGAAAAAAAAAGGAAAAGAAATTCGTGCATCGCGCGATGATTCTTGACTTTATAGCTTCGCCTTTGTAATTACAGCTGTATATGGGGCATTCCATCCCAAATCGGACAGTTTGAAAGACTATTCTTTTTGATTTCCTCAAATTTTTTATATTTTTCGTACTACATTTTTTTTTTCAAAAATCGAAAAAAATAGTAATTATATAGAGGGCCGACGACCGGTCTAGTTTCAAAAGTTGTTGAATAAATATAAGTTTGAAATAAAAAATTCTCATACAAATCAAAATATGCACTCACTTTTGAAAACACGAAACAATGTTTAAAACGCAAAAAAACTTATTCAAAAATACTTCGAATATTTTTGTTGTATTTTGTTTCAAAAAGCCATTTTAAAAAAAAACAAAAATGTTGGAAAAAAATAATTTGGACCATTATTAAAGAACTTATGACCGAGAAACCGAACAAAAAACGGTTTTTAAAAATTTAATATCTTTTGAACGGGTCATCAAAGAAATCTCAAAATTTAACAGGAAGAGTCTTTTGATGGGTACTAAAAAATATAAAAAATTTGAGGGAAAAAAAAAGTTTTTCAAACTGTCCGATTCGGGATGGAACGCCCCATATATATGAAACTCTCTCCCTCCCTCTCTCTTTCTGTATGTCACTCCCACCAACTTTTTCTCTCTCGGGAGTGCAAGGCACATTGTAGGATGTGGCGTGATAAGGGAAGCCTGATAATCGCACATCGAGGTCACTGAACTCTGCTCGCGACTATATATAAATTGCAATTGCAGATACGACACGCACATAATTATTTTATGCGCTCCGAGAGCTTTTCGCCTACGCACAAATTAATATCTATGTCAATTGAATAAATTTGTATTTTCAAAATAAACAGAACTAAGGAGCAATTTTTTTTTGTTAATTGAATAAATTTGTATTTTCAAAATAAAGCCCAAAAAAGGAGTGATATTTGTTTTTTTGTCAATTGAAAGAAAATGCGATTAATTTTTGTGCGTTGATATTTCTAAAAGAGCAATTTTGTTTGTCGTTTGGAAGACAGGAAGATTAATGTTGATGCGAAAATAAAGAGGCATTTTTTTTTTTGGTAATTGAAAGAGAACGTGATTAATGATGGTGCCAAATAGTACTTTGAAGATAAATTTTCTTTGTCAATTGAGACAAAAGATAATAAATGCTCGTGCGAAATATTTGATGGAGGAATTTTTTTTTTATTGAAAGAAAAGGGAATTAATTTTGGAGCATGATTTGAAGGAAGAACTTTTTTGTTAACTGAAGAAAATGTAATCAATCTTAACTTTTATAGACTTAATAAAATTCCTCCTTAAAATCTTGAGAGATTTTAGGGAAGGATTTTTTTTGTCAACTGAAAGAAAACATAATTTATGGTGGTGCAAAATATACAAAGGATTTTTTTTTCTATCGACTGAAGAAAATATTGTTGATGTTGATGTTGAATAAAATACAATTAATATTTGTGCAAAATAGCATTTTAAAGAGAAATCTTTTTTAATTGAAAAAAAAAATTAATGTCGGAGCATGACAATTTAAAGGAAGAATTTTATTGTTAATGGAAGAAAACGAAATCAATGCTGAGGTAAGAGATTTTAAGGAGGAATTTTCTTTTGTCAATTCAAAGAAAATATAATTTATGTTGGTGCTAAATATACAAAGAAAATTTTTTAATTCTGCCAATTGAAGAAAATATTGATGTTGATTTTAAAGAAAATACAATTAATATTTGTGGGAAATATTTAAAAGAGCAAATTTTTTGTCATTTGGAAGAAATGAAGATTAATGTTGATGCAAAATATTATTTTGAAAGGAAATTTCCTTTGTCAATTGAAAAAAGTGAATTATAATGTTGAAGCATGACAATTTAAAGGAATAATTGTTTTGTTAATGGAAGAAAACACAATTAATGCTGGGCTAAGAGATTTTAAGGAAGAATATATTCTTTGACAATTCAAAGAAAACATAATTTATGTTGATGTTAACGAAAATACAATTAATGTTTGTGGGAAGTATTTAAAAAGAGTAATTTCGTCATCTCAGATAAAACATCAATGCTACCCGTAGTAAAAAACTCCATTCGTCGCCATTGAAAAATCCCCATTCATTCCCCATTGCCAAAATAACCAACGGAGATGAATGCCGAATTGCCTAAGGGGATTTTCGCCATTGAATTCCCCATTTGAAATCGAATGAGGATTTTCTAATGAGGATTGACTTCCCCATTTGAAACGGAATGGGGATTATCCTATGGGGATTCAATGAAGAAAATCCCCATAGGCAATTCGGCATTCATCTCCATTGGTTTTTGTAGGCAATGGGGAATGAATGGCGATAATCAATGGAGATTCTTTCATATAGTAAAAAACTCCATTCGTCACCATTGAAAAATCGCCATTCATTCCCCAGTGCCAAAATAACCAACGGAGATGAATGCCCAATTGCCCAAGGACATTATCGCCATTGAATTCCCCATTTGAAATCGAATAGGGATTTTCCAATGAGGATTGACTTCGCCATTTCAAACGGAATAGGGATTATCCCACGGGCATCAGTCGGCAAGAACTCCTTGCATGGATTTTTTGAACACCGACTTCTGCTAATATTCCGTGCTCACAATCTTCTAGATAAGCATACTCTTCGCATAATTCGTATGGGAGTTTAGCGGGTTGCCGTCCTGCGACATCTCGCGCTAAGTCTCGGAACTAACGCGATGCGGTTTCCAATGGCCATCTTTGGGATCATGTAGTTCATCCGCATTTACTTCCCAATGGACATCATTGGGTAAAGCTGATCATTTCGTTCATCAGCATTTGCTTTCCAATGGGCATCATTGAGTAATGGTGATCATTCGGTTCATCCGCATTTGCTGTCCAATGGACGTCATTGGGCAATGGTGACTTTTCAATGGATATCCATTCACTGATCAATGGTCGTTCCTATACGCCATTGAAAAATGCGGAAATCTCAATGGGTCCCCATTCATTGTCCAATGGAGTCGTATGAGGACCATTGGTTGCCATTGGCGATTCAATGGAGTTTTTTACTACGGGTAGTACAAAATATTCGGTGGAGGAATTTTTTGTGTCAATTGAAAAAAATAAATATTGGAGCATGATTATTAAAAAGATTTTTTTTGATAATGGAAGAAAACACAATTAATGCTGGGTTAAAAAATATTTTAAGGAGGAATGTTTTTTGTCAATTGGAAAAAACTTAATATATGTTGGTTCGAAACATTCAAAGAGGAATCATTTTTTATCAATTAAAAAAAAACACTAAATTCATGGAATTGTAAATAAAATTAACAAAATTAATATTTTTGCCTAAACTAATTAATGCAAAAACTAAAATTAGGTGGAGTTATATTTTGATTTATCCTTAATTACTAACTTGTAATTTAATTTTATCGCGAAAAAAAAATATCTCATTAGACTAAAAATTTATTCAGTGTATTCTCTTGTTGCTCTCACTGAAAACGTAGACTCGCGGTCTTTTAAGGAAGAATGTTCTTTGACGATTCAAAGAAAACATAATTTATGTCGATGTTAAAGAAAATACAATTAATGTTAGTGGGAAATATTTAAAAAGAGTAATTTCGTCAACCGAGATAAAACATCAATGCTAGTACAAAATATTCGGTGGAGGAATTTTTTGTGTCAATTCAAAGAAAAAAAAAATTGGAGCATAATAATTAAAAAGATTTTTTTGTTAATGGAAGAAAACCCAATAAATGCTGGGTTAAAAAATATTTGAAGGAGGAATGTTTTTTGTCAATTGAAAAAAAACTTAATATATGTTGGCTCGAAATATTCAAAGAGGAATTATTTTTTATCAATTTAAAAAAAACTAAATTAATGGAATAATAAATAAAATTAACAAAATTAATATTTTTGCCTAAACTAATTAACGCAAAAACTAAAATTAGGTGGAGTGTTATATTTTGATTTATCCTCGATTACTGATTTGTAATTTAATTTTATCGCGAAAAAAAAAAAATATCCGTTGAGACTAAAAATTTATTCAGTGTATTCTCTTGTTGCTCTCACTGAAAACGTAGACTCGCGGTCTCGTTATCCGTGCATATGAAGCACGCGAGCCTCGTAATTCCTCTTATCATTTCATTATAGCAATTTTTGTTATCTCCTCTAATCGTTCGTAGCAACATAATGATAAGTTAAATGGCCTGTATATATGCAATTGACGTGCCACGCGGACGATCTCTTGTTAATGTTTCCGAGATTATTCGCGGAAGATAATTTTCGTTAATAAAAAAAAAAAAAAAAAAAAAAAAAAAGTTTCCTGACCACTTTTTTTCTTCTCCGCGCGGTGAACGAACCGAACAAGATTTACCGTATCTCCGCTACTTTCTCTCCTTTTGCTGTTTACCTCGAGCTGGACGGAGCAATACACGCTCGATCGTGTCGCAGCATCTCGTTTGAAGGAAAAAAAAAACATAACTGTAAATTTGAGATTTTACTCGTGATTTCAAATTTTTAGGCGCGGCCAGTTCTAAGCGTGAAATAATATATTCAGCTTTTGTAATTTTCCGGTTTTCCCTTAAAATTATACGCACAATGGGCGAAAAGTCTCCAAAATGATCCTTTTAAGAGAAAAAATATTTTCCAATATGGAGGATCAAGATATATTTTTTTAGGGTCGTTCCATGTAAAATCGACCAATGGTTGGAATCGACCCCTTTCAATTTCGACGGGTCAGAAGTTTTCTTTTATCACAAAACTAAGTTCTACCAGAGGAAAAAAATGTTGAAAAAAATTTCGAATCTTATGCAAAATTCAAAGTCCCACCATTTTTGCAATTTTTCAAGATTATTTTTTAAATATCTCGAAAACTATTATAGGTACGGAAAAATCGTACTGGATTCGTCTTCAAGAGTATACTTGAGGATACAAATAAAAAAATATATAGGGTAGACTGGGTACACTGTAAAAAATTTTTGTATTAAATTTAATAAAAAAAATATGAAGTTTTTATGCATATACAATATATTAATTTTAATATACGTTCGTATATTAAAATTCCAATACATAGTATGATTTTTAAAGCAGAATCATGAAAAAAGATATAAAAATTAATATTCTTTTGTAAATTAAAATTAAAAGAAGTTATTTGATTTTTCATGTACTTATATTGGAGTATTACTGTACATTGTATATGAAATTTAGTATCCTGTATATGCATAAAAACTTCATATTTTTTTTATTAAATTTAATACAAAAATTTCTTGCAGTGCAACTAAAATTGTACGGCCCGAGATATCCACATTAGGGATATTCGCAAGGGTCAGCTCACCGAAAGTGCAACGGAAGAGCTTCGCCCTGGAGGAACCGCCTTAATCATCACGGTATAACCTCTGCGCCAGGTAAGTATATTGGGCACGCTGGCCGTCCGGTATATAACACCGTCATACGCCTATTTCGCTTGGGCACAGAGGTCCGAGCGCATGCGCCGCATAGCGGTGGATGCGTCAACTAGCACGGCCGCTGACAGTGTTTGTAATTTTGGAAAATAAGTGTATTAATTTCCAATAACGTATCTTAAAAATGCGAAAAAGCATATAGAAACCATTTTAATATACGGGGATTTGAATTTTCAACGTTCATCTTTTAATTTCAATATTCAAATATTAAATTTAAGATGAAATTGTTAATTTTCCAATACCATGTATATTAATTTCGAGTTCGTATACTTGTTATTGAAATTCCCTATACTGTATATTAAATTTCATTACAATATTGAAAAAAAAATTTCAATGGTTGATTGCAATTTTAAGAAATAAGTGTTTTAATTTTCAATAATGTATTTGAAAATTGCGAAAAAGTATACAAAAACTATTTTCATATACGGGTATATTAATTTTCAATGCTCACTCTTTTAATTTTAATATACAAATATTAAATTTAAGATAAAATTGTTAATTTTCCGATACCTTGTATATTAATTTCGGTTTCATATACTTGTTTTTGAAATTTAATATACTTTTGACGGTTGTGACAATTTTCATTTGATCGCCCATAATTTTGTTAGTAAGCCAGTTAGCTGGACAAAAACTGTTCTTTATAGTGAAGTGTACATTTGTCTACATATAAATACCAAAATTTTGTCCCTAAGTACAATAGTTAACTCATACGAGCACATTAGAAAAAAAGGAAAAAGTGTCACAACCGACCACACCCCAGGGGCGGTTGTGACAGTGCTTGGGGGTCGGTAGTGACAGGTTAAGAAATACACCAAATCGGTCTAAAATCACTTTTATTGCAAGACGGATGTAACATAACGCGATATAATCTTTTTCTGGAAAAAGTTAACATTTACGAAACAAAAGAAATATAATTTGAGAACACTTTAATCGGTTATAACTAATAAGCCACTGTAGAATCTATACTCATTATACAACAGCCTTCATATTAAAATCTAATCCCTCATAATGACTAAGGCCCTGTACGAATAAGTCATTATAACAGTCTTCACATTATCATTTCATATATCATCATATATCATATATCATACATAATATATCATATCATATAATCAGTCAAGACTTCTTTCCTTCTTCATAAGCAATTTTATATTTTTTTACGTCACACTGGCCTCTTTCCGTCTTCCTCAAGCGTTTTCTGGACATCTAAAAGTAAAAAAGGCAAATTTTACTCGTGTCACAACCGTACCCAATGCACTCCTTCGCAAAAAAAAAACAATCGCCATGGCAATAAAAAATAATCTACGTAAAAAGTAATCGTTGGTATTTAACTACTAATGTTTAACTTATAACGAGGAAAAAAAACTCATTACGCTATCTGTACAGATATAACAACAATTATTAAAAGAAATCGAATAAAAATACTTACACTGCGACCTCGATAATCGGTACCTCGATCGTTGCAATTGCAGCGTAGTGGGAGAAGCGCCAAGCCAATCGCGTCAGGCCGCCGTCTGTCACCAGCGGCGCAGAGACGGTTCTGTGCAATGTACGCAACCCCACTTCTTGCAAGGGTCCCGACGGATTCCGATTATCGAGGTCGCAGTGTGCTTTTGACTGGTGAAAAGCAATGTAGGCCTCTGCTGGCGTTAAGAGGAGGCTAAATACCGACACTAAACCTCGAAATTGCCATCCAAACTTGCTCTTATACAAATGGATGGAATTGAATAAAATTTTAACAACATCGTCAGAACAATGGCAGGAATGGAGCCTCATTAAAATTTTTTCGAAAAACAAAACAAAAATTTACAGATTCATTTACCACCAAGAAACTGTAATTGAAAAACTTAAATTATTAAACTTTTACTGCATTTCGGGTAAAACTAAGAGTGAGGCTCCATGAAGAACGCCACGATACAAATATCGAGACGTTTTCGACATTATTTTATCAAAATGACACGCCGTAAGTTTGGATGGCGCATCAAGAGATAAATATCGATAAATTTTAGTTTTATTGAAAAACGAAATGGCGAAATGTAGTTCACAGACGTGCGAGTGAGGGCAGCACCATGGATTCTGACGAGTAACCTATAATATTTAGGGGGCTCGAATGAGTTCGTTGACACTAGCTGTAACGCATTTTAGTCTCTCAATTGACAATTAATTGTTAATTAATTTATCTTCCTCTTAATTGTCAAAATGTAATTAATTTTCATCCACGGTTGTTGGAGAAAGACTGGACGACGATGATACGTCGATAATGTAGGGATTGAATAAAAATGGTACTTAGCCTCCTCTTAATGGCGCCCGATGGCGAACGCAACACTGTGAAACATGTTCAGTCGAACATGCCACCCCTCTCTTCCCTTGCACCCCCCCCCCCCGGTATTCCTTATAGTTACAGTCTAGCCAACCGATTTTTTTTTTTTAAATGATGAATTTGGAGAATTTTGAATTTACAAAAATCGTGATACTACACGATCAACATTAAATTTTTGGTTTCATTTTTTTAAATATAATATCTTGTACTAATCTTTAAAAATCCTGAATTTCTTAGAATTACGTTTTTTTTTTTCAAAAAAATGAATTTATGAATTTTGGTGAAAATATTTTTTTTTTTACGTACTGAAAACAGCTTTTCAGAATTCTTTTAGATTTATGTCTCAACTCTTCTTACCACAATAAATTTTTCAAAATTGCACACGATTTTTTTTTGAAATGCTCGTAACTGTTAAAAAACGAAGATATCAAATTAGATAAAAGATCATTTTTTTCGTCTTCAGTTGTAGTTTCATGAAAAAAATACAAAAAAAAATTCGACATGAATTTTCATACGTTTTTTTCAGTTTTAAACCCAAAATATACACTACCGGCGGAAAGTTTCCGGACAAAACTTCAAAAAAGGTTTCGAACGTTTCTTGATGCCATTTCGCCGGAAGACAACGTAATCTAATTCAACAAGCGGCATTTTAATGGGAACGAATTCGGCTCCATTTCTTATATTTTTAATTATTTTTACAGTTTGTTTTTCGATTTGGACTCAATTTTGAAAACAACTTTTTTTCGTCTTTTTTCCCCTCTCTTCAGGTGCCCGCATTTGCCAGAGGAATTTTTTTTTTAATATTTTTAGGATCGGATTCATAAAAGGAAAAGTTTGAGCTTCAATTTGCTTTTTTCAAAAACTTTGAGCTATTTTTTTTCCCAAAGTTATTGCGTTTATTTGTGAAAAAAGAGGAACATTGAAAAATCCTGTATAACACGAAAACAATGAGGATTCATGAAAAACTTCAAGATAGCGAAAAGTTTGGTCTGCCTTTCTCAAATTCAGAGGAATTTTTTCAGATTTAAAAAAAAAAAAAAATTTTCCTCATTTTCTGGGTCGGAGCTCAGATCATTCAATGACTATAACTCAAGAACTATGCCCGTAGTAAAAAACTCCATTCGTCGCCATTGAAAAATCCCCATTCATTCCCCATTGCCAAAATAACCAATGGAGATGAATGCCGAATTGCCTAAGGGGATTTTCGCCATTGAATTCCCCATTTGAAACGGAATGGGGATTATCTAATGGGGATTCAATGGAGACAATCCCCTTAGGCAATTCGGCATTCATCCCCATTGGTTATTTTGGCAATGGGGAATGGATGGGGATTTTTCAATGGCGACGAATGGAGTTTTTACTATACGAAAGAATCTCCATTGCTGTTCGCCACTCATTCCCCATTTCCCACAAAACCAATGGATATGAATGCCGAATTTTCTAAGGACATTTTCACCATTAAATTCCCCATTTGAAATGGAATGGGGATTATCCCATGGGGATTCAATGGAGACAATCTCCCTAGTGAATTCGCCATATTCACCTCTATTGGTTTTTGTGGGCAATGGGGAATAAATGGGATCATCAATGGAGATTCTTTCATATGATTGCTATATATACATGGAATTACGCATTAAATAATCAAGTAAGTTATCAGTAAGTAAGGTTAATCATAATGCTAATATTAGCATAACGACCAATAATTATATCATATATCATATATAGCAATCATAAAGCAATCATATGTATATATATATATTACATTTAATAGAAATTATTGAAGCTCAGAATTGAGAAAATAGATTGTAAGTGTATTCAGATGACGATTGATAATGAAAGTATATACGTTTCTCCTCTCACAAATCGAGTTGAGAGGGACTGATAAAATTATGTGTATATGTTAAAAATAAACGGTTTTAAAAATCATTTATCCCAAACGTACGCGCACTTGATGAGCAGTAAATAATATATTTTTTTTAAATATATTATATTATATTTTATTTTAAACTATTATATTATATTTTAAACTGATTGACCATCGATATAATCATCAGCATTTATTACAATTGAAGAAAATATTTGGTTCATATATGAGAATCAGCGACATCTACTCTTACTTAATTTTATTAATTCACCGCCGTTTGAGAAATATCGCATTCGGAAAAATTCTCATCGATCGATGGGTTCAATTGTTCTGCATTGAACCTCGAATATGGATTGCAACATCGTTAACGAATGCTGCTCATCATTCGATCAGTCGTCAATGAAGTGACATTATTGATAAATGTTGATCATTGTATAATTCGTAGTTACTTATTATTCAATGGGTATCCTTGGTAAATGCTGATCATTTCATCGTTAGCCGCATTTGGGTTCCAATGAACATCTGTGGGAAATGCTGATCTTTCAGTTCATCCGCATTGACTTTCCAATGGACATCATTGGGTAAAGCGGATCATTTCGTTCATCAGCATTTACCTTCCCATGGACACCATTGGGCAATGCTGATCGCTCGATACATCCGCATTGGCTTTCCAATGAGCATCATTGAGTAATGATGATCATTCGATTCATCCGCATTGGCTTTCCAATGAGCATCATTGAGTAATGATGATCATTCGATTCATCCGCATTGGCTTTCCAATGAGCATCATTGAGTAATGATGATCATTCGATTCATCCGCATTTGATGTTCAATGGATACCCATTCACTGATCAATGGTCAGCCCTGTACGCCATTGACAAATGCGGAAATCTCAATGGGTCCCCATTCATTGTCCAATGGAGTCGTATGAGGACCATTGGTTGCCATTGGCGATTCAATGGAGTTTTTTACTACGGGTGGGATTATTAATAAAACTTTAAGAGGGGAAAATACTTCATTTTACCATTTTCAACACAATAGAATTTTTCAAACAATTTTTTTCCCAATTTTTTTTTTCAACTGATCTAAGTTCCGACCGAAAATAGGAGGAAAAAATTTTGGAAATTTTTTTTTTTTAAATTTCAATGTTTTGAAAATGGTAAAATAAACTATTTTCTCTTCTTAAAATTTTATCGATAATCCCATAGTTCTCGAGTTATGATATAACCTGAGCTCCGACCCAGAAAATGAGAAAAAAAAAATTTTGAATAAAAAATTCTGAAAAAATTCTTCTGAACTCAAAAAAGATAGACGCAACTTTTTGCTTTCTTGAAGTTTTTTATGAATCCTCCTTGTTTTCGTGTTATACGAGATTTTTCAAATTTCCCCTTTTTTCACAAAAAAACGCAATAACTTTGGAAAAAAAATCGCTCAAAGTTTTTGAAAAAAGCAAATTGAAGCTCATACTTTCCCCTTTATAAATCCGATTCTAAAAATATTCAAAAAAAATTGCTTCTGGGAAATGCGGGCACCTGAAGAAAGGAGAAAAAAAGACAAAAAAAAGTAGTTTTCAAAATTAAGTCCAAAACGAAAAACAAACTGTAAAAGAAAATGAAAATACAGGAAATAAAGCCGAATTCGTCCGCTTTAAAATTCCGCTTGTTGAATTAGATTACGTTGACTTCCGGCGAAATGGCATCAAGAAACGTTCGAGACCTTTTTTGAAGTTTTGTCCGGAAACTTTCCGCCGGTAGTGTATATTTTTTTAACATGAACCATTTTGATTTTTTTGAAAAAATTCACCATTTTTTGAGACATTTCTACAAGTTTTGAAAAATTTGAGTATACTGAAATTATGCAAATTTCCATGAGGAATTCACTCGAGAGTCGCAATTTTCGGGCCCTTTTTTTCGTCTCTGCACATCTTTCAAAAGATTTTGGAGAATTAGCAACAAAGTCAAAAGGGTGTCCTTATCTGCGTTCGAAAGCTTTTTTCGGTCCTAATTTATTCTTTGGAATTTGTACCTCGATGCTGCACTGTCAGTCTTTAACTATGTGTAAAAAATTTCGAGAAAAAAAAAATATGCTCTCATACAACGCGCTATATTATTCCTTTGCTGATCCAGCAATCAAGCTGTCCTCACAAATTTATACATTCAAATCTCGCTTTTTTTTTTTTTTTTTTTTTTTTTTTTTTTTTTTTTTTTTTTTTTTTTAAACAGCCTTTCACGACGGACCAGGACAGGGCATCATCATCAGCAGCTTCGAGCAAACAAAATTGATCCTCTCTTTTGCCAAATTCAGTAGCTCTCTTCATACGTACCCTCGATATTATATTCGCTCCGAAATCTGCGTATGACCGAAATCTCAAGAGTATCATTATCGTTACGTGTGTATCATTATCGTCTGAAACGCGTCCGAGACCTTTTCGATGGACTTAACGAGTCGAGAGATCGAAAAAAGCGATTTTTCAAGAATTTTTTTTTGAAATACATTTTAATTTATTAACGCGAAAGTTTGTATACATATTTTTGTAAATTTTAACTTTATTTTGAAATTTTTCTTTTTACAAAATTATGATTCTTGAAGCCGCTGTAGCCGATCTCCGGAAGGACCTCTAAAAAAAGGCGTCTTGCGGTGACCACGATATCCCGGGATTGGATCATCCAAAACAAAAAATTGAAACAGATTTTGTTAATATAAGGTATAATCCAGTATTTGATCGAAGGGATAAACAAAATATCAATTTTTAACAAAATGGCGGCTTCTAAAAAAAAATCTATTTTTTATGAAAATTTTTGCCTTAAATTGTTTACAAAATGGAAAATATTTATCGGTAAAGAAAAACCTTCGATTGATTATTGAAAAATATGTTTATAAAGCTTGTGTAAAAATTTGAGACTGATCGGTTATGCCATTTATGAGAAATCTTGGTCACCGTCTCTAAAAACACAGTTTTGAGAAAAACGATTTGAAAATTTCAAAAACAGTTACACGTGGTAATTACGGATTTACAAGTATGCCTGGAACTTCGAAAATATTTGTCGGGATGACATGAAATTTTCTGTGTATATACTTAAATACATAATATGTACATTACGAAAATGAAATTTAAAAAAAAGCGATTTTTTGAAAATTCCGACTGCGTATAACCCCTTAAAAAAAGTTGAATTTATCGTCGCAGAATTGTCATAGTCGACTTTTTTGGTGAGAACTATGTGTGATTCTTAATTTAAAATTATCGAAATCTGCTTAAAACTGAGTTCTTAGCGAGAACTATGTGGGATTTCAAATTACAAAATTTTTTTAATTCGCTTGAAACCGATCGAATTGAACATTTTTGTATTGCATCGTAAATTGGAAAAACACATATGTGCATTTTTGCACCCACAAGAGCATTTTCAAAATCAACAATAAGGACGTATGCAAAAATTATTAAATATAGACGCTCTGATTTGAAAAATCTGTAACGAGAACTATGTGCAATTCCTAATTATTGAGGATTTTTCCATTAAAAACGGTTAGGTTCGCATTAAAAAGGGCCAAGAAAAATATTCGAGATTTTTCAAAAATATCAAAATTTACTCAAAACTGATCGATTCGAAAATTGTTTTATTGCACTCCGTGCGTAAAGTGCCCATTTTACGCACACTTCGTGTGCGTAAAATGACACTCTCCGCTCTCGTGCAATAAAATTTTGTACGAAACTCGTGCGAGAAACATTTTTCTGACTCGTGTAATTGCAGCATTCGCCTTCGGCTCATGCTGCAAACTCACGCTCGTCAGAAAAAGTTTTAACGCACTCGTATCGTAATGTACTATTATTGCATCGCAAACTCCAAATCGTAAGCTATTAAAAATCGAAGATCTGTAACGAAATCTATTCGCGACTCCTAATGAACGAGAAATTTTCCATTGAAAAGAGTCCGAATGAATTGTCGAAAAATATTCAAGCTTTTTTCAAAAATATGGAAATTTGCTCGAGACCAATCAAAATTTTCCAAATCTTTTTATTGTATCATAAACTCCAAGAAGAGAAACAAAGAATGTCATTCGATTTAATCCGATATCTATATTTCTCCATCCACAAAAATATTTTAGAAATCGACGATGAAAATAGGTTTGAAAATTATTCAAAATCGACGCTCCGATTTAAAAAATCCATAGAAAATTCAAAAATTATCGTATTCAAATTAACCAAACGCCATTTTGAAGCTTGATCAATAACGAAAAGGATAAGCACAAAAAAAGTCACGGCTCAACCAGGACGATAAGTTACGGGCACATTAATTGATCCTTAAATTTTCGTCTAAGGCCGAAAACATTAATTTCATTCTCATCCAATTTTTATCCACAAAAATTGGAAAATACTGAACAGAAAAATAATGCAAATTATATAACAGTGTTCATAATATTGTAAATCAGAGCTTGACAAATTACCGGAAAGTACTTCAAGTACAAAGTACAAAGTACGTCAAGTACAAAGTACAAAATACGTCAAGTACTTGAAGTGCTACGTACTTATTACTTGAGATGTTATTACTTAAGATTTAAGGGATTTGAAGTACAAGTACTTGAAAAATCAAGTACCAAGTATCAAGTACTTTTCAAGTTTTCAGGTATATCTCGTAAGTTCTGGTACTTACATTTCATTTCTTATTCTCATTTGATTTTTATTCGAGTACTTTTTGTATCAAAACATATTTTCACCTCGGGCAATACACTGAGATTAGGCTTAGGCAGATTGCAACAGAAGTATTTAAACAAAGAATTAAAAAATAATTCAAAAATAGCATTGACGATCGTAATTACGATTTATTTTGATACAGGTTTGGAAAATAAGAAACAAAGAATATAATACATGGATTGTTAAAACTACTCCAACGTCGTACTCGTCTTCAAAAAAACTGTCGTCGGCGACAATTGAGGGACAGTAATGTCCATACGTCACCGCAAAATATTATTTTCAATTACATATTCAGAGGCTTTTTACGCGCAACCATCAGCAAGTCACTTTCAAAAGTACTTGATACTTGTGCTTGAAAAAGTACTTGAAGTATAGAAAAGTATTTGAAATTTTAAGTACTTCAAGTACTTTTTAAGTATTGAAGTACTTTGTAAGTACTTCAAGTATTGTACTTAAAATTTCAAATACTTTTCTGTACTTCAAGTACAAGTATCAAGTACTTTTGAATGTGTCTTCCTGAAGTACTATTTAAATACTTCAAGTATTATACTTTTTAAGTATTGTACTTTGTAAGTACTTCAAGTACTTTGTAAGTACTTCAAGTACTTTGTAAGTACTTCAAGTACTTTGTAAGTACTTCAAGTACTTTGTAAATACTTCAAGGACTTTAAGTACTTCGAGTCTTTTTAAGTACTTCGAGTACTTTTTAAGTACTTCGAGTACTTTTGAAGTACTTCGAGCACTTTTTAAGCACTTCGAGTACTTTTTAAGCACTTCGAGTACTTTCAAGTACTGCAAGTACTTTTTGAGTACTTCAAGTACTTTTGAAGTACTTTAGATACTTTTTAAGTACTTTAGGCACTTTTTAAGTACTTCAAATATTGTACTTTTCAAGTTTTAAGTACTTTTTACGTACTTAAGGTACTTTTAAATACTTCAGGTACTTTTGAAGTACTTCAGGTACTTTTGAAGTCCTTCGGGTACTTTTGAAGTCCTTCGGGTACTTGTGAAGTACTTTGGATTCTTATGAAGTACTTTGGGTACTTATGAAGTACTTCAGGTACTTTTGAAGTATTTCAAGTATTGTACTTTTCAAGTATAAAAGTACCTTTTAAGTGCTTCAAGTATTGTACTTAAATTTTTTAATACTTGTCTGTACTTCAAGTACAAGTATCAAGTACTTTTGAATGTGTCTTTCTGAAGTACAGAAAAGTATCTGAAATTTTAAGTACAATACTTGAAGTACAGGCCAAGTACTTGAAAATTTAAGTACAAGCCTTGAAGTATTTGTCAAGTACTTGAAAATTGAAGCACATTACTTGAAGTACTTTTTAAGTACTTCATTCTTGAAGTTTACTCGAAGAATACTTGAAGTACGTCTTAAGTACTTCATACTTGAAGTATACTTTAGAATACATAAAGTACCCTTTAAGTACTTCATACTTGAAGTATACTTAAGAATACATGAAGTACCCTTTAAGTACTTCAACACTTGAAGTAATTTTTAAGTACTTTAATACTTGAAGTAATTTTTAAGTACTTCAATACTGGAAGTACTTTTTAAGTACTTCAAGTATTGTACTTAAATTTTCAAGTACTTGAATTACTAAAAAAGTACTTGAAGTACTTTTTTTAATTTTCAAGTACTGCCCAGCTCTGGTGTAAATCATACAAATGTTCCCCAAAGGACCATTATTTCTCTGGCTGTAATTGTAAATGTAATTGGCACCTTTCTCCTCATGGCGAGACGACGAGAAGAGAAAAGAAGGGGATAGGAGCCAAGAGTGTGAATCAATTTTCACTCGTATCGACATCGGCGTGTGTTTAGGTCACGTGTATGTGTGAATTGAAAGATTGTTCGTTATTGCCCACAGCAAGTTTTGAGATCTCGAGGAACGGAGTGGGGGGGATCGAGAGAAGAGAAGAAGAGAGATCGAGAATTCGTAATTCGGAAGCGAGGGGGCCTCGATGATTTATGGACCTGAGATTAATCCTCTCGGGGATTAAGAGAAAAAAAAACATGAATTCAAAAAAAAATTAAAAAAAAAAAAAAATGAAATTACAATCATAATGACGGTTATACGATAAAGAATTAAGACTCTTCATCTCCTTGGCAATATTTGAGACTCGAAATTCTTGCGAAATTAATCCTTAATCCGTCCTCATATAAACACTTTGAGGATGATTAATTGATCATCAGTGTGAATAATTCGCATTTTTGTCGGTTCAATTGTATTTATTAACAATAAGAATCATGCCATGTTTGTGAAGTTCGGGTTTTTTTTTAAGTTTTAGTTTTAGTTTTTTAGTTTTAGACGTTTGATATAATAAACCGTTGATAAAGGCACGTGAGAATTACACCGAGTTTACTTTGAAGGCGAGAAAAATTAAATTCACTCGATTCGAGGGTATTTGCACAAAGTGTGTTTGAAGTATGATAATAATTATCGCACGACTACGTGACATCGGAATATCATTTTTCATCTATATATAAATTTGTTATTTATCGTTTTTGCTACATCATCAGTCACCTTCCTCTATCTCTTTCTCTCTCTCTCTCACTCTTTCTCTTGGATAATATATAATACTTGAATTGCAATCGAGACGAAATTAAAAAAAAACATGTTTTTTTCACTCCGTAAGAACGATTCTCGAGCAACCGAATTTCTTCATATTTTTCTACTCTTGAAACTATTTTTCATGTCATTTCATATCAATAAAGCACACAAAAAACTGTAATATTTTTTTGAAAAATTCTCTTATCGAATCCCAATGAAAACATGTTTTTCTCGCCTTTGTTAACATTGCTTATCTATCAATATATTTTTCATTATTCTTACATTTTTTTTTCACATACTCGTAAAATTTAGGCCTTCAAGAATATATCTCCGAAAGAAAATTTTTTAAATCCAATAATTTACTGAGTTACAGCTATTTTAGTGACGCAGCAACTAAGCCCGTCACTTCGGAGCGTAACTTTAAGGGGGTATTCTGACCTAGAATTTCGAAAAAATCATTTTTTTTGCATATTCTCAAAGTTTGGTTTGAATTAGTATTATCCAGCACACCCCTTTTTTTAGCCCCAACTTTAGCAGCTTTTAACTTATTTCATTGTCATTTTTTTGTCAATATTAATAAATACAATAATAATATTATTTTTTTATTTTAATAATTTAATAATTTTTTAATAGAAAAAAAATCTCCTAGACTCGAGATGCAATTAGTAACAGTATTAATCACAATTGATTTTAATTAATAAACAAAAGCCAATTTT
Source organism: Alloplasta piceator (assembly GCA_946863875.1). Lineage (NCBI taxonomy): Eukaryota > Metazoa > Arthropoda > Insecta > Hymenoptera > Ichneumonidae > Alloplasta > Alloplasta piceator. Next base: position 31,717,326 of record OX333078.1, on the reverse strand, counting down.
TGAGAGTCTGGTGAGAATTGTAAATAAAAATAGGCAAAAAGGTAAAAAAAAGGTCGTGGCAAGACCCGGTTACTGCGAGTGTTAAAAAAAAATTATAAATACGAGAACATGAAAATCTTGATCTTGTAAAAAATAATGAACAAAGAGGTGAATAAAAGTAGGAAGAGGTCGTTTTGAGGCAAGGCCATGGAACGTTTATCACGAATCTTTTTTTTTTTGGCCTCGGATTTCGCTCGTCGCTCTCTGGATTCGCCGTGGATGGGAAATAAAGAAAAAAAAGAGGGCCCGAGAAACAAGCTTTCCTCTGTATAGCTACCGGGCAACGGGGGGGCCTCTTGAAAGCCACGAGGAGAAATAAAACTCGTAACATACACGATTTTTATCCTCCTTCCTCTCGACAGACGCAACCTTATGGCTTGAATTTGTTTTTTTTTCGGGCTATGCATGTATGGGCCCTTCAGACATTTATAAATTTTTCAACGGTTCCTCTCCCAATTTTCCTCCTTTTAGGAGGAGTAAAATTGAATGGGGAAAACACGTGAACAAGACAAAAATTTACAAAATTTACCTACATAAATAATTTCAGAAATTTAAGTATCAAAAAGACGGAATTAATTTTTGAAGAAAAATGTCAGTGTAATATTTAGGCAATCAAAAAATTGACGAGTGAATTTATATTTAATAATTATTTATTTATTTATTTTTATTTATATTTTATTTATTCATTTTTCTTTATTTGATATTTTATTTATTTTTATTTATTCATTTTTCTTTACTTTATATTTTATTTATTTTTATTTGGAATAAAAATGTTCAGACTATTTTTTAGGCAATCAAAAAATAGACGACAGAGTGAATTTATGTTTGGATTAAAATTGTCAAATTATAGGGTGATAAAAAAATAATAGACGAGACACTAAATTTCAATTTCAAATAAAATTTTCAAACGAATTATAAGGCCATAAAAAATAAATAGGCAAGAGAGTGAATTTATATTTGGAATAAAAAATTTCAGTCGAATTTCTAGGCCATAAAAAAGGTCCACACGCGCTTGCAAAGTTTGTCCGCCCACATTATTCTATTCTTCGCTCTCTCTATCCGAGTATCGGTGTAATTATATTTTAGAAGTAATTTTTTTTTTCAGCGTTTCACAAACTCGAGAGAACTCTGCATCGAATAATAGTCGAAAGAGGATTTTTTTTTCTTCTCCAATTTTTCACCTCTCTTAACCTCGAATTGCCATCCGGTCGACTATAATAATCGCTTTTGCTCTCTGCATTCAAGGATTTTTCGTATTAAAGGTTCTACGGGTTCGTTTTTCGAAAAAATTCAAAAGAGGGATTTTCGTAGCCCGAAAGAGGATTTAGGCGATTTTCGCTCCTGCGAAATAAGCCGAGAAAGGTGCATCGATAATTGTCGAGTTGAAAGGGACAAAGATTGTAGTAGCAAGATTTTTTTCGTTGTCGAAATTTCATTTCTCAAATTTACAAACGTTTTTGAGAGTGAAAATTGTATTAAAAAAAATTTCCGGTGTTATTTATAAGAATGATTGCCAAAACACCGAAAAAAAGGTTTAGTAATATCAACAACCCAGCTGTGATCACGGAAAATTCGTTTGAATCAATCATCACATATTTGATATAATTACCCCGTTGTTGAAATAATAAAACTGGTGTCGTTGTTTCGAATGTGTACTGCATTCACCGCAATTACAACATTGGATCAAAATTATTTCAAACGAGATTAATTCAACAACTTGTTTTCTCATTCAATCGAATATCTAGTCATTTACTGGAAGTAAATAAAATTGTTTTAACTGTATGTTTCGTCTCATCAACAAAATCTAGTTTAATTTGAGCTATTCATCCAGTTAAAAAGAATAGTAAATGCTTTTAAGTCGATCAAATTGTTTGATAAATTTGACTAAATATTTCAATGTGGCCACAACACATTTAGTCGATAGTACGTATAGTAACTACCACGATCTCGGCACTTCGCCCGAGATCCGCCAGGTGGCGACGAGCGGCGCGCGCTCTCGCGCCAGCGAGACAGCCACCGAGCACCGATAAGTACCAGTGTATTACCAGCATCGGAGTCCTCGATTAACTTTAAATTGATGAAACATTACCCGCGCTCTGTGGTCGCGCAGTTCTATGGCCTAAAGACTACATATTTGAATGAGATCGCCATTTGGTGGCGCTCGTGCTCTTTATGGGCGCAAAGTTAATAAGTTAAATTCTCACTTAACTGTTTAATCTCACGATTAATTAGTTAAGTAAAAGCCCTCGTAGCTTAAACAAATTTTGCATATCATCAAATGTTTTGTTAATTCAATTGAACTTTTCTAGCAATTATATTGAATGCATGTTTTTCCGGTGAACATCTGAATTGCATAGAAAATATAAGCGGTTCATTCAACTAAACCATTTGGTTATGCAATCGCATATTGAGTGCATTTTACCAAATATAGAATCAACACAATGTAATTTTCAATTGAACAGATTCTCTACTCTGTTGGGTCAAGGATATATGTATTTATGGGAATGCAATTTTTGTTTCCATTTTGATACACGTTTTGAGTTAACTGAATTACATATTTCATTCGCAACCCGTAACCGCCGGGTTTAGTTAATTTCAAGGCCAAATTTTTTTCACTTTACCAAACCTTTTTCTCGGTGTACAGTCCCATCTGTATCTGATTGAAATTTCCATACTTCGTGATACAATGAAAATCTGAAAAAGTTCAGCAACATTTGGCATGCCATAAACAACAATCATCAATAATAATAGTGCCCAAAAATTATTAATAAATTGTTTGAACAAATAATTATTCAACAATTTTTCCATAAGTTCTCTTTTTTTCTTAAACAAATCGAATGCGTTAATTTTTCTGAACGCATATGAATTTTTTCAAAATATTTTCTCTATTTTGAAATATTATAAAAAACATTACAAACAAAAAGTCGCCAATTTTGCATATGGATCATTCCGTGTCAAATCGACCAAGAGTTGGAATCGACCCCTTTCAATTTCGATGAAATTTGGTCAGAAAGTTTCGTTTTTAATAAAACAAAGTTCTACCAAAGGAAAACAAAATGAAATTTTTTTTTCGAAAGTTCTGCCGAATTCAAAATTTCACAATTTTTCAAATCTGTCAAGTTTATTTTTTAAATGAAAACTATTATAGTTACGAATTTTTTTTTTTGAAAAAAGATGAATTTCGAGAATTTTGAATGTTCAAAAATCGTAAAAATCCAAATTCCATGATTTATATTTGGTTAAATTTGTTTATATCATACCTTGTACTGATCTTAAAAGATCCTGAAATTTTCAGGATGGTGTGTCTTTGTTTCAAAAATATAAATTTTTGAATTTTGGTAAAAATTTTTGTTTTTTTTAATTGTCATTAATTGAAATTTTTACTGCTCAAAATTACAGAATTACATGATTGCTCAACTTTACTTAATTTAGAGGAGAAAAAAAAATATTTTACCAAAATTCAAAATTTTTTATTTTTGAAACAAAAACACACCATCCTGAAAATTTCAGGATCTTTTAAGATTAGAACAAGGTATTATATTTAAAAAATTAAACCAAAAATAAAAAAATATTGAACCAAACCAAGTATAGTCTTTAAAACTAATTGAGAACGATTTTTCGTAACTATAATAGTTTTCAAGATATTGAAAAAATAAACTTGACAGATTTGAAAAATTGGGAAATTTTGAATTTTGCATAACTTTCGAAAAAAAAATTTCAATTTTTTTTCCTTTGGTAGAACTTCGTTTTATTGAAAACGAAAACTTCTGACCAAATTTCATCGAAATTGAGAGGGGTCAATTTGCACTCTTGGTCGATTTGACATGGAATGACCCATATGTTTTTTACAGAGGTTTATCGTCACCTTTGAAAAGTTTCAAAGGTGACACTAGGCCAAAAAAGTACATAAAAACAGCCATTCTAAAAATTTCAAAACGGGAATTTCAAAATAGAGAGAAAATCCTGAAAAAATTCATATGCATTCAGAAAAATTAACGCATTTGATTTGTTTAAGAAAAAAAACAACTCATCGAAAAATTGTTTAATAATCATTTGTTTAATCAATTTGTTAATAACTTTTGGGCAATATTATTATTGATAATTGTTGTTTATGGCATGCAAAATGTTGCTGAATTTTTTCAGATTTTTATTGTATCACGAAGTACGAAAATTTTAATCAGATCCAATTTTTGGCTGGGACTGTATAAGAAAAATATCCTTAAAGATTGCGAAAAATTCTGGCTTGAAAAAGTCCTTCGATTGGAGGTGGAAAACCTCGTATATATGGAGTGAGGGAGGACTGGTGATTTTTGAGAAAATCCCCACAGAGAGAATCCCACTCTCAAGCCAGAGAAAACTTTGTCGATTTGTTTCTCTCTCTTGGGGCCTTGGCAAAAGTAGGATATGCTTGACCGTAAATTGACTAATTCCGCGCCAAGTTGAACGAAAACTTCCCCTCGATTCGGCCAAACCGAACGGATATGCCAAATCCTTGTACGTGTACCAGTTTTCCTCCATCTCTTTGGTGAATTACGTGGGCGAATTCATGGTGTTTTTGGACCATAAAATGTGGTTTTTGCCCGCGGGGAATAAGTATCGTCAAATACATATGGGGCATTCCATGTCAAATCAACCACTTTTAAACCCGACCCCTTCCAATTTTTTTTCTACCCCATTTCCGGCAGTTTTTTCCGGAATTGATCAAAGTATTTTTTGAGTGAAAAAAAAACAATCGAAAATGGCCCACTTCGAGAAAAAGATGATTTTTCTCGATAAAGTGAAATTTTCATAGATTTTAATATCTTCATATTTTTTTGTATTTTTTTCGAAAAGAACATTTAAAGACGAAAATTTAGAGAAAAAAACGTCTCAATCAGTCAATTTTTGAAGTAGTTATAGCTATTTGAAAAAAAAGGTTTTTTTTGGGTTTGGTGAAAAAATTTGAAAATTTCCTGAAAAATGTTTTTAATGGGGTAGAAGAGGAAAACAAAATTTCAGCCGAATCGAAAAGGGTCGGGTTTAAAAGTGGTTGATTTGACATGGAATGCCCCATGTGTACATGTACATATAGAATTATAGAGAAAATGAATCTTGAAAGAAAATAGGATTTGTTGCCTGGGAAAATAAAGACATTTGTAGAGGGATGAGAAATAATGGTTTCGAAAATAAAATTGGAAGATTTATCAAAATGTAGCTCCCCTATTCAATACGACGTTTCTTTAGCAGTTTTTTTGGCCGATTAAAATTATCAATATTTTTTGCTATAATTAAATTTGTTGCAACAGTTGTTTTCGTGTAAAACGTAATGGGGAGATGTGTTATAAATGCTGGTTAGTTTATAAGAAACTCAAGAACGAGTTTTTGCGATTTTTTTTAAAAGAGCAATCATTTTTATGATAATACTAACTCATAAATATCGAGGAGTTCGTTTTTTTTGTATGAGTTGTCGAATAAGGTATACATATATATCGGAAAATAACCTCAACCTCAGGCTCGACTCGAATTCCATCGTAGTGGATCCAATTGCATAAGAAAATTAACCCTGTGAGCCCCCTCAGAAATTTATGTGTATTTCCACGTACTGAAGTTAAAAGGGCGCATTGAATGTGCAAATGATGATATTGTGAGCTCTTTTGACAGTAGATCATTGATTTTATTTACTCGCGAATATATATGGGGTATTCCATACCAAGTCGACCTGAGTGTGACCCTCCCCGTAGTAAAAAACTCCATTGAATCGCCAATGGCAACCAATGGTCCTCATACGACTCCATTGGACAATGAATGGGGACCCATTGAGATTTCCGCATTTTTCAATGACGTATAGGAACGACCATTGATCAGTGAATGGATATCCATTGAAAAGTCACCATTGCCCAATGACGTCCATTGGACAGCAAATGCGGATGAACCGAATGATCACCATTACTCAATGATGCCCATTGGAAAGCAAATGCTGATGGACCGAGCCATCAGCATTGCCCAATGGTGTCCATTGGAAAGTAAATGCGGATGCACTGAATGATCAGCATTACCCAAAGACGTCCATTGGAAACCGCGTCGCGTTAGTTCCGAGACTTGGCGCGAGATGTCGCAGGACGGCAACCCGCTGAACTCCCATACGGATTATGCGAAGAGTATGCTTATCTAGACGAGTGTGAGCACGGAATATTAGCAGAAGTCGGTGTCCAAAAAATCCATGCAAGGAGTTCTTGCCGACTGATGCCCATGGGAGAATCCCTATTCCGTTTGAAATGGGGAAGTCAATCCTCATTGGAAAATCCTTATTCGATTTCAAATGGGGAATTCAATGGCGAAAATGTCCTTGCGCAATTCGGCATTCATCTCCATTGGTTATTTTGGCAATGGGGAATGAAAGGCGATTTTTCAATGGTGACGAATGGAGTTTTTTACTATATGAAAGAATCTCCATTGATTATCGCCATTCATTCCCCATTGCCTACAAAAACCAATGGAGATGAATGCCGAATTGCCTATGGGGATTTTCTTCATTGACTCCCCATAGGATAATCCCCATTCCGTTTCAAATGGGTAAGTCCAATCCTCATTAGAAAATCCTCATTCGATTTCAAATGGGGAATTCAATGGCGAAAATCCCCTTAGGCAATTCGGCATTCATCTCCGTTGGTTATTTTGGCAATGGGGAATGAATGGGGATTTTTCAATGGCGACGAATGGAGTTTTTTACTACGGGTCGACCTCGCTGATTTGGTTTACGATTTTTTATATGATTCTTCCAACTGAAAATTGCATTCAGAATTTTTTCAGATTTTAAAAACCAAATTTGAGTACGTTATGATTTTTTGAACATTTTTTTCGTAAACCTCGAATCTGAAAAAATTCTCAAAATTCCGGTGTCAAAAATGAAAATTTTCGACCCAAAATTCATGATGTCCAAGATTTCCCTTCCACCTTGATTTTAGGTTTTTATGAAGAAAACGTAAAAAAAAATAGATGCAGAGATTGATCTACCGTGAAAAGTGCCTTGAATATTTTTATCGTTAACCAACAATTTCCAAAAATAGTTGGTTAATTTCTGCATCTATTTTTTTTTTACGTTTCCTTCATAAAAACCTAAAATCGAGGTGGAAGCGAAAGTCTGGACATCATGAATTTTGAGTCGAAAATTTTCATTTTTGACACCGGATTTTTGAGAATCTTTTCAGATTTTTTAGATTACGGTCTTCGAGGTTTTCGAAAAAAATGTTCAAAAAATCATAACGTACTCAAATTTGCTTCTAAAAATCTGAAAAAAATACTGAATGCTATTTTGAGTTGAAAGAATCATATAAAAAATCGTAAACGAAATCAGCGAGGTCGAGGGTCATAATCAGGTCGACTTGGTATGGAATGCCCCATATACACATTGGGCTTAACTTTAACCTTGAATAACTTTTGAAGGAGTGAGTTTATCGAAAAATCATAAGAGACCTTTTTTGTAGAGTGTTCAATTTCCTACAAAAATATGTATCTCTTATTGCTATATAAATAATAGTTTCGGAGAAACAAAATTAAATGGAAAGCGTGAAAACATCCCATGTTATTTAAACGGGAAATATATCGTCTTTGGGGCAAGGTTTAATGTGAATATTAAGGGCTTTTTTTGGTCTGATATTTTTTGTTAGATCATAAACTAAGAATTTGGGGGGTGCTATAAAAAAAAACCAACTTGATAAATAACGGACAGCCTAATAGACATATTCCTTAAGGTGCTACTTTAGATATTTCATCCTTAAAAAATACAACAACAAAAAATTATTTTGATTCTTTGCATAATTTATAAAAGGCACCAAAGTCGAAAATGTCTTGTCCCATGGTCGACAGTTAATCTCAGGATCGGCAAGTCTGAAACAAAAAAAAAGCATTTTAAAGAGGAAGGTTTTTTACACAACAATGTACCACCGTTAATGAAAAATCGATTTTTACAAAATGGTAGATGTTTTAAATGAAAATGAAAAATTAAATTTTTCACAACTTATTTCAAATATCCGCCATTTTTTTTATCGATTTTTCATTAGCAGTGATAAATTGTAGTTTAAGAAACGTTCCTCTTTAAAATGCTTCTTTATTTTTTGTCTCAGACTTGCCAATCCTGAAATTAACTGTCGGCCATGGGACAAGACATTTTCGAAGACCGGACTTTGGCGCCTCTTCTATAAATTATTCAAAGAATCAAAATAAAAAATAAATTTTATTTTTTGTATTTTCGAAGGATGAAACAATGTTGTAAATACAGTTTTATAGCCATATCTTATAAAGGAGACGAGAAAAAAATCTCAAAAATTTGCTTTTTTGCCTTTCTAAACTAGTAAATTTTCATAAAAAATCAATTTTTTTTGAGAAACCGCCATTTTGTTAAAAATCTATTTTTTTTAAAACTATGATATTTCAAAAAATCGATTTTTTTTAAATTTCATTTTTGTAATGGCATTTTTATTATAGGCAAATTTTTAAACCCATAATTACTATGTGTAGAGTGTTTTTGAAACTTTGAACGCGTTTTTCTCAAAAATGTGTTTTTTGAGTTGATGAGCAAGATTTCTCAGAAACGGAATAGCCGACCAGTCTCAAACTGTACACAAGCTCTATAAATATATTTTTTTGGTAATTAATCGAAGGTTTGTTTCTACCGATCAATATTTTCCATTTTATGAAAAATAGAAGGCAATAATTGTCATCAAAAATCGATTTTTTTTGTTGAAAAGCCGCCATTTTGTACAAAAATGATATTTTGCTTATTTCTTCGATTAAATACTAGATTGTACTTAATATTAACGAAATCTTTTTTATTTTTTTATTTTGGATGATCCAATCCAGAGATATCGAGCTCACGGCAAGATGCCTTTTTTTAGAGGACACCTCCCGGAGATCGGCTATAGCTTTTTTTTTTTAGCGGCTTCAATAATCATTATTTTTTAAAAAGTAAAATTTCAAAATAAAGTTGAAGGTTACAAAAATATGTATATAAATTTTTACGTTAATAAACTAAAATGTCTTTTCCGAAAAAATTCTTGAAAAATCGTTTTTTTCACCCAAAAGTCGTCTTTTTATGAGAAATATATTTAATCGCTATGCCAAATGATATTTTTCAACAAACTGAAAACAATGTGAAACTATCATGTTTTCTCAATTTTTCGTTACGATTTCTAGTGATAACGATTGAAACTGTAATCTTTCGCTGATTGTGATCATTGCGCTTGGATTATCACATTTTTACGACTTTTCAAAACGATCCGTGATCGTAAAAATGAAATCACGAAATTCCACAATTTTCAATTCTGCAAGCCCTGATTTTAAACGATATTACTGCAAAAAAATACAATTGAAAAACAAAAACCTTTTTACTCTAATGAAATTGAAAATTCGATTTTGGGGTTGTAAATTCGTAAATATCTTGATTTAAAAAAAAATTAAATTGACAGAATTAAGGAAAAAAAACAAATTTTATCGCGAAAATGTTATTTGAAAATAATGGAAAATCTCTAAATCTCATTTTTTTCGTATTTTCGATATTTTTGCATTTTCAAAAGCTATAAATAAAAATGAAAAAATACGATTAACTCGATGGCAATCTCAAAGACGTTTTTCACTCGCTTATCGCGCGACTTAAATTGTTAAATCCGGAGCGGGGTATAAAAACACGCTTGTATGAGAGGAAGTAACGCCCTTTTGACTGCAATCGTGTTATTTATCTCGTGTATATTTCCAACGCTCGTACGAAAAGCCAAGAGTGCCATAAGCAGGCCACGTGTGTGGATCGATGGATTAAATTCGTCTGAGAACGAATTTTATTTACAGAGTCCCCCTCGCCCCCGCCCCCTTTCCCTATTCGGTCGTTAGTCGTATCGAAGAGAAATGCAAACTGTGCTCGAAAAAGACATAATTCGCACCACTCAAGCTCGATCGGATAAGGAAGAAAATGAAAACGATCAAAAAGAAGATTTCCAACATTCACAAAAATTTGGATGACCCAAATTAATTTTTTTCCTATTTTTCGTCAATTTTATTATCAATAAAATAAATGTTCGAAGAATCGTTTTTTGTGGATCATTTTTTCGATTTTTTGGGACATTTTGATCGTTTTTCAAAAAATCAAGGGATCGTACCAAGGGAACAATTTTTTTTAATTTTTTTACAACGAAAAACCATATTTTTTTATTCTCATTGTTTTTTCCTCAAAATATATTTTTCTACGACAAAAACTCTGCGGGATTTGAAATCAGCCACAAAAAAGATCTAGTACATTTAACTAAATCCTAGTCAAGCCAAAAAAAATTTTTAGTTGTAGGCCGGCCTAATACAACTCTATTCAAGTCAACGAATTTTTTTTTTTTTTTTAATGACCAACTAGGAAAATATATTGCTGTCAAATTTTTATTTAATATTAATAAATATTATTTTAAACTGAACAAATATGTTTTTAAATGAAATAATTTTTTTTTTTAATATTTACACAATATATATTTTGAAACATTTCAATCTTTGAATGTATAACTACACAAATATGAAGTCTACAATTTCGTAAAGCTTCGTCTTTTCTTTAACAGAAGGGAAAAGAAAAAAGACCCTTTTTTATGGGAATCCTTTTCGGGGATTCGACCATCTTGCGTTTTGCCGCAATGTTCAATGTATTAAATATCCATACTGAAAAATATGGATATCAAACATAGACGAGCTTGGAAAGGATATAGACGACGAGAGACAGGTTCGCTTGTGCGAGAGGTAGCCACCTGGCGGATTTTTGGGGAACTGACAAATCTGCAGATATGATCGGATGAGATTACGGGTGAATAGGTATTTAGTAACAACGAATAGAATTTTTCTTCAACGCCTGTTTCTCGAGGACAGGGAATTCAAATACAGTAGAACCTCAGATAACTCAACCCCGCATAACTCAAAACCTCGCATTTCTCAACTCGTTACCATGGCAACAACCTCGGATTTCTCAAATTCCCCTATCGCCGTTTCTCCCCACTTCAAACCTTAACTGTGTGTTACACAGGGTAACATAACCTCAACCTGTCAAATTTTCTCGCGAAAATATGAATTCTAGGGAAAATATGAATTTTACTGAATAATGAATGTGCCTAAAACGTATAAATAATGTGAGGAAACATTCGCTGGTAGGTAAAAAACAGTACGCATGAGCTTTTAAGAATAGGAATGGGGGAATAAAGGGGAAATTTGAATTATGCGAGGTTTCTGGTCTCGACGAATTGAGTTATCTGAGGTTCCACTGTAAATAAATACGGAGTGTCTATTCGCACAACTTTTTGTATCTCGTAACTCGTGTCTCGTAGCTTTAAGCAAAATTGGGACAGTTGCTTGGCAGGTATCTCGGATTTCGTGTCTCGTAACTTTAATCCGAATTGGGACACTGACTCTAGTGACTAATAATCTAGGGGAAATTATTCCGTATCTCAAATTATTTCGTATCTCGTGACTATAAAACTGAAATTCGCCACTTTAAAAGTTGGATGAATATGCGGTTAAATGACCGTGTGGAAACATATTTTACAATTTCTTTCCTCTCTCGAAAGACTTTTTAGGTTAATTAAGAACAAAATGAGAAACTTTTACAAATAACCGGCCCATACCATAATGGTGTATAAATTATACACTTACACACAGCACAATTTTTTTATTATTACCATCGCAGCGTTCCGTTTAGAAGAAGAATAATTTCTACTTGACTCGCTAGGTACAGCATGTAATGTCGGTAAGAACAATCCCTCGTTAAAGATACAGACACGAAACACGAGCCGCGACTCATAAGAAGCACGCGACCAAGGCGGAGATCCGTGGAATTAAAGATACAGACACGAGTCACAAATTCTTAAAGATACAGGCACGAGACACGAGTTCTTAAAAAAGGCCCGCGACCAGGTCAGAGATCCATAGAGTTATAGATACAGACACGAGACACAAATTCTTAAAGATACAGACACGAGTCACGAGTTCTTAAAGATACTGACACGAGACACGAAGCCACGATTCATAAAAGGTACGGGGGAATCGTGGCTCGTGTCTCGTGTCAGTATCTTTAAGAACTCGTGACTCGTGTCTGTATCTTTAAGAATTTGTGTCTCGTGTCTGTATACCTATAACTCTACGGATCTCTGCCCTGGTCGCGCGCCTTTTTTAAGAACTCCTGTCTCCTGCCTGTATCTTTAAGAATTTGTGACTCGTGTCTGTATCTTTAACTCCACGGATCTCCACCCTGATTCGTATAGAGTTATAGATACAGACACGAGACACAAATTCTTAAAGATACAGACACGAGTCACGAGTTCTTAAAGATACTGACGCGAGACACGAGCCACGATTTCCCCGTGCCTTTTATGAATCGTGGCTTCGTGTCTCGTGTCAGTATCTTTAAGAACTCGTGATGCGATTCATAAAAGGTACGGTTGAATCGTGGCTCGTGTCTCGTGTCAGTATCTTTAAGAACTCGTGACTCGTGTCTGTATATTTAAGAACTCGTGACTCGTGCCTGTATCTTTAAAAATTTGTGTCTCGTGTCTGTATCTATAACTCTACGGATCTCTGCCCTGGTCGCGCGCCTTTTTTAAGAACTCCTGTCTCCTGCCTGTATCTTTAAGAATTTGTGACTCGTGTCTGTATCTTTAACTCCACGGATCTCCACCCTGATTCGTATAGAGTTATAGATACAGACACGAGACACAAATTCTTAAAGATACAGACACGAGTCACGAGTTCTTAAAGATACTGACGCGAGACACGAGCCACGATTTCCCCGTGCCTTTTATGAATCGTGGCTTCGTGTCTCGTGTCAGTATCTTTAAGAACTCGTGATGCGATTCATAAAAGGTACGGTTGAATCGTGGCTCGTGTCTCGTGTCAGTATCTTTAAGAACTCGTGACTCGTGTCTGTATATTTAAGAACTCGTGACTCGTGCCTGTATCTTTAAAAATTTGTGTCTCGTGTCTGTATCTATAACTCTACGGATCTCTGCCCTGGTCGCGCGCCTTTTTTAAGAACTCCTGTCTCGTGCCTGTATCTTTAAGAATTTGTGACTCGTGTCTGTATCTTTAACTCCACGGATCTCCGCCCTGATCGGTATTCGCTCCATGCACACCTACACACACTCCCAAAGTGAGAATGTGTAGTCGTGTACATACATACATTTTTGCGTCCATAAAATGCCTTTCCCCACTATTAGCGTCGCCACCAGTATGCATATACACGACTACACATTTTCACTTTGGTGAGTGTGTGTAGGTGTGCACACAGCGAATAGAGTTATAGATACAGACACGAGACACAAATTATATAGAATTTGGCTACTAGAATGGGTATCTCCGTTGCAGAGTTTCTGTGGTTTTTTTGGGTTTGATTAAAAAAAAGAAATAGAATTTAGCTACTAGAATGGATATCCTCGTTGCAGAGTTTCTGTGGTTTTTTTAGGTTTGATTTTAAAAAAAAGGATATAGAATTTGGCTACTAAAATGGATATCCTCGTTGCACGGTTTCTGTGGTTTTTTTAGGTTTTATTTTTAAAAAAAAGGAAACAGAATTGCTTATCCCCTCCAAAGGCTTGCACAGAGCGAATAGTCACGAGATACGAAATAATTTCCCCTAGATTATTAGTCACTAAAAACTTCGAAATATCACAATATCAAGAGCTCATAATAGTCTGGTTCTTTCGAAAGCTCAAAATTTTTGAAAATGTTCGTTGAAGAAATGTTGGTTTAGGTTTGGAGATTGAAGGATCAGCAGGATCAGTTTTGTATTGTCTGTACAGTCCTAGCCAGAAATTGTATCGGATTGAAATTTTCGTACTTCATGATACAATAAAAATCTGAAAAAATTCAGCAACATTTGGCATGCCATAAACAACATTTATCAGTAATAATATTGCCCAAAAGCGATTAATAAATTGTTTAAACAAAAAATTATTCAACAATTTTTCGATAAGTTGTTTTTTTTTATTAGACAAATCGAATGCGTCAATTTTTCTTAACGCATGTGAATTTTTTCAGAATTTTCTCTCTATTTTGAAATATTATTAAGAACATTCTAAAATACAAACAAAACATTGCGAATTTTGTATATGATTTTGCATACAGGTTTATCGTCAGCTTTGAAAAATTTCAAAGACAAAACATATATAAATACAGCCATTCTAAAAATTTCAAAACAGGAATTTCAAAACAGAGAAAATTCTGAAAAAATTCATATGCGTTCAAAAAAATTAACGCATTCGATTTGTTTAAGAAAAAAAAAATTTAATTTAATTTAATTTTTAACAATTTATTAATAACTTTTGGGCAATATTATTATTGATAATTGTTTTTTATGGCAAGCCAAATGTTACTGATTTTTTTCAGATTTTTATTGTATGACGAAATACGGAAATTTAAATCGAATACAATTTTTGGCTGGGACTGTATCGTTAACGTGCAACAGCCCGTATCCATAACATTTTTCAAATTTATGTGTCATCAACAAATTATCCCAAAAATCTATCAACGATTTCCCCCAAAACTCGGAATTTTTCTGAATTTTTATCAAAAACATTTTCTTAAGTTTTTCATGAATTTTCTCACGAATAAATTTTTCTCCGACAAAAACTTTCCGCAATTTCAAATCAGCTGTATATTTCCTATCAAGTATAGTTCTAAAACATTGAAAAAAATAGTTACTCAATTTTAGTACATTTTAGAGAAACCTCAAAAAATATCAAAATTCTTTCGTTTGCCCGATTTCAAGTTTCAATAATTCAACAAAATTTTGATAACCCAAATTTGCATGTTCCCGATTTCAGGTTTCAATAATTCGAAAAAATTTGGATAACCCAAATTGCGATTTCTCGTCACTTCAATCATCAATAAAATGAATATTCAAAGAATCGTTTTCTGTGGTTCGTTTCCTCGATTTTTTGGGACATTCCGACCGTCTTTCACAAAATCAAGGAGGAAAAAAATACTATGAGGAAAAAAAATAGAAACCTTTTTTTTACACAAAAAAAACGGTGAAATAGAGAACCTCGTGTTTTTCGTACTTTTATGACGATATTATAAATGCATATGTATATAAAACTTCAGAGAGATGGAAAAGGATAAAATCACGCCTTTTCTCTCTCTCTCTCCTCCGAGGATATGCTCTCCGTTTCCCTTTTCCACTCCTTCTCGTTGCTCAAGAAAAAGGTAAAAAAAAGGTGCCGAGAGAGAACGAGAGATTTTTATCTTATGGTCTTGGTAAGCGAGAACCGTCCAGGAGTGAGAGGCGAAGAGGAGGAGAGGACAGAGAGAGAGAGAGAGAGAGAGAGAGAGAGAGAGAGAGAGAGAGAGAGAGAGAGGAGAGAGAGAGAGAGGGAGAGAGAAAAAGAGGAGCCAGAGACGAAGAAACTTTGAGGCACGAGGCGAGAAAGAGAGAGAGGAGAAATAACTGGTTCCCGCTGTTTTTTCGAAGTCTTTTTTTTTAAGACATTGATGCAAGAGGAGCTGAGGGGAGGGAGCAGGTACCTTAAGGATTAGACTCGGAGGGGCATTGTAATAATTGAAGACCCCAAGCGGGCCCGTAATGATAGCCCCAAGGCGAACGAACGAGGCTTGTCTTTTCCACTCGATTCTCCCTCCCTCTCCCTCCCTCTCGCTCCCTCTCCCTCCCTCTCCCTCCCTCTCCCTCTCCCTCCCTCTTCCTACCTCTCCCTCCCTCTTTCTCCTCCCTCGCTCTTACTCTCTCTCTCTCTCTTGGTCCTTTTCTCTTGCTCTCAGCTGATGCGGATATAACAACCCGGGAAAAAAGTGGTGGGGGGGAAAGGACCTCTTCCTCCGTCGCGCTCGGTCAGTTTTTGACCGCGACCCGAGCGAAGGATCGAGAGAAAGAGAGTGGGAACCCGAAAGACAGATTGCCGGGTATTATTGGTCCACGCGGAAGACCGGAGAGATGATCTTTCTCGAACGCGACGATTCCACGAGCGAGAGACATCCTTTCATTTCACGACAGTTGTGCACTGACAAGTGTCCAAGATGCAGCATCAAAGAAGAAAAATAACGAAATAATTTTTTTTTTTTTACTATGGTAAGAATACTGAGAAAAGAGTTTATTTGTAGTAAAGAAATTTAGTTGGCACTTTTACTTATATTTCTTGACTGTTAAAAAATTTGTTAGTCGTTAAGAAATATTTTATTAGTGTCAAAATAATTTATTAACTGCTAAAAAATAATTTATTAACTGTTGACAAATATTTATTTAATTTATTAATTGTTATCATATAATTGATTTTGCCATATTTCACTTTACATTTGTTAACAGTTAACAAATCCTGGTACATTGTTTTCTCAGTGAACGAATTTCGAGAGAATCTCGTCGGTGATGCGATTGGGAAATTTTTCTGTTCGACCCGATTAATTGCATCGTTGAGACGGAAAATTTGTTAGGGAAATTTACGAATTTAGACGCCCTGATTTTCCGTAGAATTTTCGACACAGATGTGTGAAGAATTATTTTTTATTAATAAAAATGATAGAATATGGAAAAATTTTGGTAAAGATATGTATATTGCACCGAATTTTGAGTATAATAATTAATTAAGGATTTTAATTGAGGTCCAAATTTATAAGATCAATTTTTGAACAGCTGGCATGTCTAAATCGGTTCTAATTTGCATGAAATAAATCATTAACATACTTTGTGACAAACGTTATTATGTACGGGTTCAAATAATTTTTAAAAAATAGTAATTAAATTATAAATAATACAATAATAATTATCAGTCAGGAGGCCGGAAAAAGCGATTTTTTTCTAGAAAGACATTTTAATTTATTAACGTAAAAATTTATATACATATTTTTGTAACTTTTCACTTTATTTCGAAATTTTTCTTTTAAAAAAATAATGATTCTCGAAGCCGCTGTAGCCTATCTCGTGGAAGTCCTCAAAAAAAGGCGTCTTGCGGTGACCAAGATATCTCTGGATTGGATCATCCAAAATAAAAAAGTAAAAAAGATTTCATCAATATAAGCTATAATCTAGTATTTAATCGAAGGAATAAGCAAACCCAAAATGGCGACTTCTAAAAAAAAAATTTGGATTTTTGATGAAAATTGTTGCTTTGAATTGTTTATAAAATGGAAAATATTAATCGGTAAAAAAACCTTCGATTAATGATTAAAAAATGTATTCATAAAGCTTGTGTAAAAATTTAAGACTGATCGGTTTATTTCGTTTCCGAGAAATCTTGCTCATAGACTCAAAAAAACCCAGTTTTGAGAAAAACGCGTTCAAAGTTTCAAAAGCACTTTACACATAGTAATTACGCGGTTTACAAACATGCCTGTAACAAAAATCTTATTTCAAAAATAAAATTAAAAAAAAAACGATTTTTTGAAAATCCTAACTGCGCATAACCCCGCAATAAAAAAAAATCATAACGATCAAAATCTTCATTCTTTTTGAATAAAATTTATAATCAGTTCCTTTTGAGATATCATAGTTTTAGAAAAAAAAAATAGTTCAAAGTTCTTTAGAACGTTTAATCTTATAAAATAAATCTATTACAATATAAGACCCGAAATCTGAAAAAAAAATATTTTGTCAATTCTCTGCCTATTTTCGACCGTTAAATAAATTTTTCACCAGATAATCATGAACAAATTACCTACTATTATGACCTACAAATAACCCACTACTTAAAAAAACAAAACAAAAAAACAACAAAAAACCTGTGATATTACGACCATATGTATTATTTTGACCGATGCTAGAATATGGAAAACATGGGGTCCATATTGACCCAGTCAGGCTTCAGAAAATGACAAAAAACAATGCAAGATTTCTCCAATTGCAGAAAAATCACAATTTCTCCGAATCTTACCAAATTTTAATTTTTGTCCGAAAAATACTGAAAAATTTCAGCTAAAAAAAAAAATGTTCTCCCCCGTATTCAGATCCGGCGCTCGCCAATTTTCCCTCTTTATTTTCACGATTATTAGCTCATGGCGATAGAATTAACTCATGCCTTAATATCTCGAAATAAAATCATCCGTACAGGCATATATTTTTCATCGTCGAGTTTACGAGGAAAGAGTCGAAGAATAAATAAAATAAAAATTCTCTCTCCCCCGTCCGAAAAAAACCTGTTGGGCCTCGGACACGTACGAAGGAGAGAGAGAGATAGAGAGAGACAGAGAGAGAGCGAGAGAGAGCGAGCGAGCGGGGAGGGGGGCGGGAGTGCCCGGGGAGTAGAGGGCAAAATCACGACTCGCATCAACAAAACGTGAAGAGTAAAAAAATACATACACACACTCGCACACATAATATAAAGCCGAATCGGAGAGTGAGAGGTGGCTACTGTTCGTTCGCGATCATTTCGTCCACGAGAATCACGCACGAGGCTTCATTATACACATGTATAAAGATATATAACCGTGATTGATACATGGGGCATTCCACGCCAAATCGACCACATTTGACCCCAACCCCTTTCGATTTGGCTGAAACTTTTTTATCTTTTTCTATCCTATCAAAAACATTTTTCGGAATTTTTTCAAATTTTTTTATCCAACCGAAAAAAAGTTGTGAATTTTTCAAAGAAATTGGCACTTTAATTACACATGTCTGTAACTTTTTCAAAAATTGACTTATCGGGACTTTTTTTTCAAAATTTTAGTTTTTAAATGTACTTTTCAGAAAAATATAGAAAAAAAATATTCAGACCGATCTGCAACATTTTTTTTTCTTTTTTCGGAAAAAAAAACGAAAATTTCTCGATGATTGCCATTTTTTACTTTTTTTTTATTTTTATTTTTAATTAAAAACTTTGACATTTTCTGCAAATTCTCTGAAATTGTCCGCGTGCAATTGAAAAAAGTAATTTTTTTATTTCAGCTCATTTTTCATAAATACCACTCTGAAAAATTCTGAAAATCAGTTTTGATAGGGTAGAAAAAGATAAAAAAAAGTTTCAGCCAAATTTAAAGGGGTCGCGGTCAAAGAGGGTCGATTTGGCGTGGAACACCCCATATATATGCGTCGAAGTACAGTGATGCCAAAGTCGTTTTCACGATATACAACTTATATATACAGATATATAAATGTATATCGACTTTACGGTAAAAAGGCTGCAACTAGCTCAAAATCGAGTCCGAATTTATTTAGTCTCCGTCCTTTTGTCCATCAGCAATCCTAATATATATATATATATATGCACAATAACTGCTGGTCACCTCGAATCCTTATACGGCTCCTCGGCTCTCGAGGAGTATATATAAGTGCTTGAGAGTTCAAAGCTGTCAGATAAATTATCTAATACCCGACTACTGGACCGGTTTTACAACTACACGCGCGCTCACGCATATGTATTTATACAGATGTATATAGAATAGATACATGGGTTTATGTACATAAATATATAGATATATATATTGAGTTTTGAGGCCCCGAGGCGTCGGGGCCTCAAAACTTTTGCTCATCGTGCCTCCTTCACGGCCATCGGAGTAGCTCTACTGCAAGGAAGATGCAGGATTTGTTCACCGGAGGCGAATCGCCCATCGGAAGGCCCCGTGGCCGATATATGTTTTATTTTAATAAATTTACTTTATATTATGTTTTTTTTCCATAAATAAGAACGATATAACATCAATAATAAGTATATGTACGTAATATAGAGAGATATATTAATATATCGCTGCCCCAGTGTCCGAGAATCGAGAGATTCCCATCAATAAAGTGATCGGATTCCGATCAGTCGAGATCAAAATAATAAATACACTACCGGCGAAAAGTTTCCGGACAAAACTTCATTTTCACAAGCGGCATTTTAAAGGGGAAGAATTCGGATTCATTTCCTGATTTTTTAACTATTTTTACAATTTGTTTTTAGATTTGGACTCTATTTTGAAAACAGCTGTTTTTCGCCTTTTCCCCCCTATCTTCAGGTGCACCCATCTTCCAGAAGAAATTTTTTTAAATACATTGTTACGATTGGATTCATAAAGAGGAAAATTTGAACTGCAATTTCCTTTTTCAAAAACTTTGAGCGTTTTTTTTCAAAGTTATTCTGTTCTTTGTGAAAAAAGAGGAAATTTGAAAAATCCCGTATAACATGAAAACAAAGAGTATTCATGAAAAACTTCAGGATAGGAAAAAGTTGCGTCTGTTTTTGTTGGTTCAGAGAAATTTTTTCAAATTTTTTTTCCCGACATTTTTTTTTCTCATTTTCTGGGTCGGAGCTCAGATCATTTAATTACCATAGCTTGAGAACTAGGGGATTATTGGTAAAATGTCAAGAGGGGAAATACTTTATTTTACCATTTTCAACACATTGGAATTTTTTTCAAATTTTTTTACCTAATTTTCTTTCCAGCCTCAACATGAGAAAACAAAATTTTGGAAAAAACATCGGACCACATTCCTCAGAACTCAGCAAAAATAAACGCAATTTTTTGCTACCTTGATGTTTTTGACGAATCCTCTTTGATTTCAAAATATGTTTTACGAGATTTTTCAAATTTCCTCTTTTTTCACGAAAAACAGAATAACTTTGAAAAAAAAATCGCTCAAAGTTAAAAAAAAAGACATTGAAGCTCAAACTTTCCCCTTTATGAATCCAATCGTAAAAATGTATAAACAAAATTTCCTCTATAAGATGTGTGCACCTGAAGGGGTGGGGGGGGGGCGAAAACAGCTATTTTCAAAATAAAGGTCAAACCTAAAAACAGTTTGTAAAAATACTTTAAAAAATCAGGAAATGAAGCCAAATTCTTCCCCTTTAAAATGGTGCTTGTTAAGTTAACTGATGGGAATCGAGAGATTCCCATCAGTTAAATGACCGGATTCCGATCAGTAGAGATCAAACAGAAGGCGGTGGGATGCGCCTAGAAAGGGCGGGAAAGAGGGAGTTTCTTCCACCTTTGTCCCCAAACCTAAATCATGGTTTTTTTAATGAAAATTTCCAAAAAATTGTAGCTTTTGGGATGAACCCATCGACGGAATCCAAGCGTTTTACTCATTTTTACGTGGAAATTTTTTTTTCCAAATCGGGCAAACTCGAGGAGGAAATTTCAATGTTTTTTGAGATTACTGAAAAACGTACCAAAATTGGAGACATTTTTTTTTCAATGTTTTATGACTATATCGGATGAAAAATGTACCATTGATTTGAAATCACGCACACATTTCACCGTTTTTTGGTGTAAAAAAAGGTTTTCATTTTTTTTTCCTTAATGGTATTTTTTTCCTTCATATATGTTGATTGTGTGGAAGACGTTCAAAATTTCTATGATTTTTCTAAAATTCAGTATTATTTTTTGTGATCATTGGATGTATCGTCAAAGAAAATCTGATACGTGATGTGGAATAACATATTCAACTTCTAGTATTTTTATCGACTGATGGTATAGAACAACGCTACTGTTTTTTCTTCTAGTACTAAATATTATCTTGTTTCGTTTCACTTGCGGTTTGCCCTAATCTTAATAACGATGAAAAAAATATTAGTATGTTTTTGAATGCGAGATGCAATTACCGCAAATCATTTTATTCAATTTAAGAGGAGATTAAAGGTCAACATAACCTCAAAAAATTTTTAACACATTTTTCTCGGAGATGACTTAATGGAATAAAAAAGAAGAGTGGGGCCGGCTGCGTAATTAATGTGTACAGGTGGCCCCACTATTATTTTTTTATTCCATCAAATCATCTCCGAGAAAAATGTATTAAAAGTTTTAGCTCTATCTCTCTCGCACTCACGAGAGCGGAAAGGCAGGAAAGGGCGTTAAGCTTCTCCTTAAGAGGAGGCTAAATACCGACATTTTTCGTGCGAGTGCGAGAGAGAAAGGATGATAGGGGCCGTGTGAGAGCGAGAGAGAGGGTCTTTAGCCTGCCCTTAAGAGGAGGCTAAATACCGACATTTTCCATGCGAGTGCGAGAGAGAAAGGATGATAGGGGTCCTGTGAGAGCGAGAGAGAGAGAGTCTTTAGCCTGCCCTTAACCTCGAATCTGTGAGTTTTTATAAGGGTGTGTTTGAATTTTCGCGCTGTATCTTCAGTCGGTACTATTTAGTACCACTTTTTCCCGCTAGTACTATTCTAGTACGAACCGTCTGGAGTTTCTAGTACCCCTCAGTACCCCTCTCTTCGCTCGTGAAACAACACTGATTCGGAGGTTAGATCTCGAGGCAGTAGCATCGTTATTTTCACAAAATGTCCGACTCGATAGTTAAAAGTGAAGTGCCCGATCCTTGGATGGACGAAATTGATATAAAAGATGAACTGATAATGTTTGACGAAGTTCCTGAAGAAGGCGTATGGGATGAGGTCGAAGAATCCGTATCGCTCTCAGGCGACGACGACGAAGATGACGACGACAATAACGACGGCGATTACGAGCCACAGGAGAAAAAGAAGAAAGACGAAAAGGAGTACATTCCCCTGGAATATAAAATAAAGGTGGTGAATTTGGCAAAGATACATCCAAAGTGGAACCTGAAAAGTCTTCGAAAAAACGGAGCATCTCGCCTGAAGAGAATAGACCAGTTGAAAATATGGGAAGAACAGATCAAAAGTGGTGGGACCACTGTAGATAAATATAATACAATTGATTCATCGACATTAGATCGTTTCGCAGAAGCTCGAAAATCCAATAAGCAGGTCATGACGAGGAACTTACAGGAATGGGCTCTAGCTGCTGCGAGCCAATTTCCTGAATTAAAATTCAAAGCTTCCGATTCCTGGGCACACAAATTCAAAGTAAAACATAAGATTCGAGAAAGGAAAATCGTATGCGAAGCTTTAGAATCAGAAACGAGCGCTAATTCCGAATTATGAAAAGGATTTCGTGATAAACACTGATGAAACAGGTATATAAAATGTGCGTGGAGGCCACGCTCGCTAGAAGTGAAAGTTCTTGCTTTTATCGGTGATTAAAAAAAGTATTTACAAAATCCAATCTCAATGCAAATATTTATCTAGATGTCATGTGAATGAAATCTTTTCAATACTACCGAATAGAGAGGTTAAATGTAAATTAATACTTTTTTTTATCAGGGATGTGCAGATAAAGGAAAATTATTTACAACTTTTTTTTAACAACCAAGAGCTAATTATTAAGAAGAGTAAAAATGCAGGTATGATCTCAAATGAGAAATTTTACATTATCTGGATATTTAAATCCACTTGACATTGAGGAGTATGTTGGAATTTTGTTTCGGTCCAATGCAGAAAAACAGCATCGACATGCTTTGAATTTCGTTATGTCGATTAGCGGAAATTCTTGTTGTAGCAATTCGTAGTCATTTTTTTAAAATCATCTTTGAACCATAATCTATTGCAAACATTGCAGACATGACCGAAAGATTTTTTTTTCAAATTTGTTCTAAAATATAATCCTTACGCTTTTGTGGGCCTCAAGATCACTGTAAGGTAGAGTTGTGTAGGAACCCGAGAAAAAAGTTTCGATCTAAGTAGATATCATTAGATATGAAAGCATATATATTCTCATATCTACCCACACAGCAATATGACGTCTGAAAGAATCGCAGTAGATTTCGTATGTAAGATTTGGACATCCGAATACATTTTCCGAAAGACATCTTATTGAGTTCCGAAAGTAGTCGAATGCGCCACTTTGAGGGATGATTTTGGTATCTGTGAAAAGTTGTCTAGAAGATAACTTTTTCAGACTTCTCAAAAAATATATCGTAAAGACTACTATTTCGAGATTTCTTCACAAGACATCGTCAAGATAACTTTTTAAAGGTTCCTTTGAAATTATTAAAAATTGATTTTGTTCGCATTTATATCGTTTGCAAAATTTTGTCATGCGTATTTTTATTTATTTACATAGTTACTAAATCGACTGTATAAAAAAAAAAATTAGAAAAAAACTCAATTTCATCATTTCAATTTCATCTGCCTCCACGGGGATTCGAACCTGCGACCTGCCTATCTATCCTGCTTACGAACCTAATACGCTACCTATTATGCTACCGACTACTTATGAATTCTCTTTACTTATATGATATATCAGTGGTGAAATCCCAGAATTTAAACGGTTCCGATATGTATCCGAACAAATATTATCACGTAGTTCATCTGTATATTCGATTTCTAATAACTTTTTAATATTCATTCCGAAGATCTCTTAAGGGGAGGGTAAACCCCCTCCCCCGCCTTTCCGCTCTCGTGAGCGCGAGAGAGATAGAGCTAAAACTTTCAACACATTTTTCTCGGAGATGACTTGATGGGATAAAAAAAGGATATAGTGGGGCCACCTGTACACATTAATTACGCAGGCGACCCTACTAATCTTTTTTCATTTCCTCAAGCCATCTCCGAGAAAAATGCGTAAACAAAATTTTGAGGCTATGTTGACCTTTTTACACTCTTCTTAAGTAATTCTTATTTCAGACTTCTTCGGACTAACGTCTGCGAGATATCACACGTGTTGCTCTAGAAGTAGTCTTGAAAAAGAGTTCGCGAGGAAGTATTTCTGGCTTTGTACTGGATGACTTTTACGGAATATCTTGAAGATATCTTCTAAGGATATCTGACAGTTGATTTCATTCCGAAGATCTCTTAAGTTATTCTTATTTCAGACTTCTTCAGACTAACGTCTGCGAAATATCATACGTGTTGCTCTAGAAGTAGTCTTGAAAAAGCGTTCGTGAGGAAGTATTTCTGACTTTTGTGCTGTGTGAGTAATTATATAGTTTTATATTTGAATTTCGGGTTGTTGAATGTATGATTAGATCTGAATAGATTAGGTCATATATACCTATAAATTGATCGATATAATGCGCCATATCTTACTATATATGAGTTGAGATTAAATTTTGCCCGAGAAAAAAGTTTCAATCCAAGTAAATATCATCAGATATATAAGCATATGTTCTCATATCTAATTATATATTTTTAGATTTGAATTTTGGGTTGTTGAATATATGATTAAATCTGAACAGATTTGGTCAAATATACCTATAAATTGATCGACATAATGCGCCATATCTGACCATATATAAGTTGATAGTAAATTTAGCAGTCCACGAATAATCAATATAATTTGATATATAACAAGTTCTAACTAGACAGCGTTATATACATAATATCTGTAAGTTGATATGGTCAGATATGAAGAGATATTAAATAAAGCGGATGGCGATGGCCGATGTCTAGCATAGTACATTTGCCATATCTGACTATATATGAATATATATTTTGCTATATGGGAAATATTTAGACTTGTGCAATATATTCATCGCATCATATATACTTATATGATGCGATGAATTCCTAACAATAAATTTAAAAAAGGACTTGATAGGTACGAGACCCATTTTAGTGCATTCAAAGAATAAGGTAATCGAAATAAAATTTAGTACATATATTCAATATGATATACATACACATACATATACCTATACATGAATTAAAAATGTTATAAATAATACAAATATATAAATGGTAATAATAACAATATAAATTAAGTAATAATATTCATTATTATTTAATATTATTATTCTTATTATTATTATAACAAAGATATTAATAATATTTATTATTATTGTTGTTATTATTATTCATCTCATTCAATATTTGATTTTTTTAAATTAAGTAAAGAGACAAGTTGAACCAAAAAATGGCCTTCGGGTAATGAAAATAAATTCTTAATACTATTTTGGTACGTATTTATTTCTCGGACTGTGTTCTATAAATATGATATTTACATCAGTATATCAAAAGTAGTCGGTGCACTGAGAAAAAAGTTCAGTTAAAAAAACTAAATCCATTCACTTGAAACAAATTTAGTTGATTCAATATTAATTTGTCTGAAATAATGAAACTATAATTAATTCAATTAGTGGATTTGGTTAACCATAAGATATGAGGTGAATGCAATTATTTGGTCAATTTTCAGATACAGTTTAGCCCAATTTACACGTTACTGAGTTGCTGTACAGAAATATTTCGTTGATTTCTAGTATATTTTAACTAGATAAATTTATCTGTATCAAAAAAACAATTCGTATTTTCAATCACACAATTTATTTGGTACAAAGATATTTATTTGATTGAACTGAAACTTTGCCCATTCAAGCAACGATTTAACTAAAACTTCCACTGTATCTTTGTTGAATTACCAAAATGATCTCGTTGAACGTCCGGAAACAAATATTTGCTTGAGCCAAACAAATTTTTGCATTTTCGACAAAAAAATGTTCTCAGTGTGGTGTAGTGGTTAGCGTCCCAATCTTAGGTCGTTAGTTAGGCTCGATAAGTAGGTAGGTTTCAAATCTCAGTCTGGTCTCGTACATATTCTAGGGTCCGCGAATATGCAAGAAAATTAAATCATAAAATCCATGAAATTTCAAATTATTATTTTTTTTTAAATTTAACTCATGTTGAATTTAAGGATATGCGTAAAAACGAGGGTCGCGGGTTCAAACCCCACTGGGGGCAATCAATTTTTTTTCTTGAAATTTTTGTTTCCATTACTTGACCCTTAGAAACTATCAATTATGAATATGGAACTGATTTTCATCGTAACAACTGATGAGAATATGGAAGAAATAAATAATTCTGCATGGGTGGTTATGCATATCTAATTACAGTCAGTCCTCCAAATAAGCAACCAAAGCTCCCAAGGGGAAGAGTGTTTCGTTATATATCGCATACCCCCACCATGCGCGCGCTCCGCGCTCACTACCTCTGTCTGTCTCTTACACTCTTTTCCGCATGCGATCCTCTCAACAAACAACCCGGTCGAACGATTTACACATGCTCACACACATACTCACGCACGCACGCACACATCCATTTACACTACAACGTTCACTCTATTTTGCCCGAATAATCTCTCCCAGGCTGGTTGCTTAACCAGAGGTTAATTCCGCGCACGAAATTCTCGAGCTCGGAGTTCGAGTTGGAGTGGGGGAAACACTCGAGAGAGAAACTGGGTAAAGTTGCTTATTGCCGGGTTGCTTATTTGGGGGTCGGACTGTATATCTAAATTTATCGAAAAAGATTTAGCTAGATAGGTTTATATAAAATCAGATCTAGCTATATCTAATTCGATCACGCCAAATTGAGGATCTAATTAGATATAAATAATGATATATAATAATATATAAATATGTGTGAACTTTTTTTCTCGGGAAAGGGAATATGAGAGTTTTCAATGCTAGCCGTTATGAAAACACAGAAGTAAATAAGCACAAGCAGCGTCACGAGAGTTCCGTAGAATCACTGCTTGCATCTCTCTTCTGCTGCTTTTCCGTCTGATCGTTTCGAAGAGCAAAGCACGCTACATGTATACCTATCCCCTTTCCCGCCGCTTCCTACCCGCTGCCGTGCTTTTCACTGCTAGTGTAATCATTTTAGGGGAGATGCCGAGGCACTCTTCTTCATTGCCAGTTTCCCCACCACGTACCTAGCTGTTCCCCTCATGCGGTATTGACATTTCGTGACCGTTCGAAAATTGTTACCCCGTCAGCAAAGAAGTTTCACTTCAAAAATAATTATATTACATATCAGACAAAAATGTCATGTACATAATTAATTATTCCACTTATTTTGCCTAGGGTGCCAATACCAATCGATACACAACAGAGACCTTGCCGAGCGTGGGTCAAAAGTGGTCCTTGTAAAACGAAAAGACACGAATAAGGTGACCCATTCATACACGGCACTGTATGCTATGAGCCTGTCGGATAAATTACTTCCGACCGTCTACGTTTGCTTGCAAGTGACCACCAGCAGATTGGGACCAAGGGTCCAAAAATCTGCAGATGACATGCGGAAAAATATATGAACGTCGTCATCACATCGTCCAAGTTCGGCAAACAGAGTGCAGCACTGTACAAAGATTTTTTAACTGATGTGACGAGGCCATATCTGAAGGAGGAGGAATTCCTGTAACTCATCGATTCTTGGGGTGGTCAAACGAATCGAGTATTGTGACGGTGACGAGGTTTGCTTCGCGGTTGACGTTTCAAAAAAATCCTATGGATGCCAAAACTCGGCATTTATTACGTGTGCCTGTTGTCGAAATGATTATTGTTTTCCATCTCTTTATTATCAGTAGCACCCTAATTCTTGCGGTAGTGATAACCAATGAAATGTGAATAAAAATATTGGTTTTACAGTTAATCAATGAAAAGTGAATAAAAAGATTGGTCTTTCTTTGAAACTCGTGTATTCATTTGTCACAATTCTTTCCCTACACCTTTCCACCACAAAAAAAGCTGCTCGTTTTTCCTTATAACACCCAAATGATCGACAATAAAAAATATTTATTCATTCATTGACAGAAATATTAATATAATCGCATAGCAGTTGTCGTAGAAATGATAGTATTTTATTGTGTATACATAAAAGTGAGTTTTTCACCATTAGCAGATAGAGTTTTCTAAGTACACTGGAACCCCGTTATATGCAACCCTGTTATATGCAGTAAGTTCAGAGCACTATATCTATATATATGCCCTCAGGTATAGAGAGCAAACTACGCTCATTTTGTTCGTTGTCCCGAGGATGTATATTGTATATCTATATATATGCGGCCCGATATTATGGCCAAACCTCCGTTCTGTTGCATATAACGGGGTCCCAGTGTACTGGGTATGTTTTCCGTATGGCTTGTTTTATATGGTTCTTAAAAGTTAGTTTAGGATCGAGGTGTACTCGTACAGGTATTTCCTGAAGTGTGTTGGTTGTATTTTATGCCCATACACTGTAATAGGTTGTAGATTTTTTACGTTATTATATTTTTTGGCAAATACTATTACTTTGCTTTTTGTTGCGTTTAATGAGATTTTCCATTTGCTATACAATTTTTCTAAAATATTTACATATACACTCAGTCAAAAAATTAAAGGAACAGCAAAATTTTCGAGATTTTTCAGCGATTTTCCAAAGGCTGTAACTTTGTTAATTTTGGTCGTAAAAAATTTTCAAAAAAAGCATTTTAAAGCTTGAATCTTCTACTTTTGGAATCTTAAGTCAAAAATTTTTTATGGGCATCACCCTCGACGCAGTCGAAAGAAATATCACGGTAAAAATTTTCTCGAAATTTTTGCTTTTTTCAAAACAGTCGATAGGCTTCAAAAAATGTTTCCGAACTTAACCAATCTATGGATCGTTTAGCTGAATTCTTTGGCTTCAATTTGCTTTTTTTATTTTTGTTCTACGACCATTTTTCGCTAAAATATCAGTGATTGAACAAAAATTCGTCTTTTTTTTTAAATCTTCGATATCTCTGGAACTAATGATCGTACAGCGAGTAAACGGTGAGTTTCGGAAACTTGAATCTACCCTCTATATAAGTGCCTGTTATTGTTATAAACGAAAAAAAATTGTTTCCATTCTTAATTTTAACTTGAAAAAGAGCAAAAAATTAGCTTTTTTTCATGTTTTAGAAAATCTACCACAACTTTGCAGATATTGCGAAAAATACCAATGTTTTAAGGTCCTTTTTTAGCTCAATACATACCTAAAAACCATGCCAATTTTCAAAACAATCGGTCGAACCGTTTTTTGTGACCGGGTCATCAAACTTTTAGAAAAATTGAAGGAACACGTTTATTGATCCTTAATGACCAATTAATGTTGTTAAAAATTTTTGAAAAAAGTTTTCTTTTTTTCGCCTTAAATTTGCATGTAACGAGCGGGGAAAGCTAGAAAAAATCCAAATTTCGAAAAAATTTTTTTTTTTTCGAAATTTCGATTTTGTTTTATTTTTTAATTTGAAAAAAAAATTGTATTGGCATTTTTTTTACAATTTTGCATTCAATATGTAATAAATATCGAAATAAAATTTTGAAAAAAATGCTAATAAATTTTTTTATTCAAATTTAAAAAATAAAAAAAAATTTAATTTTGAAAAAAAAAAAAATTTTCTCTTTGAAATGTGGATTTTTTTTTTAGTTTTCACGCTCATTAAATGCAAATTTGAGAGAAAAGAAAGAAAAACTTTTTAATTCATTTTTAACACCATTAATTAATTGGTCATTAAGGATGAATAAATGTGTTCCTTCAATTTTTCTAAAAGTTTGATGACTCGGTCACAAAAAACGGTTCGACCGATGGTTTTGAAAATTGGCATGGTTTTTAGGTATGTATTGAGCTAAAAAAAGACTTTAAAACATTGGTATTTTTCGCAATATCTGCAAAGTTGTGGTAGATTTTATAAAACAAGAAAAAAAGCTAATTTTTTGGACTTTTTCAAGTCAAAATTGAGCATGGAAACAATTTTTTTTCGTTTATGACAATAACAGGCACTTATAGAGGGCAGATTCAAGTTTCCGAAACCCACCGTTTACTCGCTGTACGATCATTAGTTCCAGAGATATCGAAGATTTAAAAAAAAAGACGAATTTTTGTTCTATCGCCGATATCTCAGCGAAAAATGGTCGTAGAACAAAAATAAAAAAAGCAAATTGAAACCAAAGAATTCAGCTAAACGATCCATAGGTTGGTCAAGTTCGAAAAAATTTTTTGAAGCCCATCGACTGTTTTGAAAAAAGCAAAAATTTCGAGAAAATTTTTACCGTGATATTTCTTTCGACTGCGTCGAGGGTGATGCCCATAAAAAAATGTTGACTCAAGATTCCAAAAGTAGAAGATTCAAGCTTCAAAATGCTTTTTTTGAAATTTTTTCACGACCAAAATTAACAAAGTTACAGCCTTTGGAAAATCGCTGAAAAATCTCGAAAATTTTGCTGTTCCTTTAATTTTTTGACTGAGTGTATTTGTGGAATACCTGTGAAATAAAGTTGGTCCGAATCGGTGAACTAGGAACTCTAAGGTCCCGTTGTAAAATAGCTATAACTCCTTGACTTATTGGAATTTAAACATTTCCTTTCGAGGATATATTCTTAAAGGTCTCGTCTTTAAGAATATGTAAAAAATTGATTTTTTCAAAATTCTAGACCAAAATACCCCTTTAAAGTCAAGTTCTGACGTGATGGGCATAGTTGCTCCGTAACTAAAATAGCGATATATATCTCGATTTAAGCAAAAGCGGCGGGACTAGCACCACTAGACACTTGCAAAAATCGAAGTTGCGCAAATGTCGCCCGTGCGTGCAATGCGCATCTCACACCAGTCGGGAGCCGTGTCCGCTCTCACACCGGCGCTCTCACACCATGCGCCACGTCGATCGATATCCGCCGCATAGTGGGCAGTCTTGCATATATCGAAGCTGCATAAATCGAGATCGTAGTGTAACTCCGTAAATTATTGGAATTAAAAAATTGCCATTCAAGGATATATTCTTAAAGGTCTAAACTTAAAGAATATGCGAAATTTTTTTTTTTTTTCAATTCTAGACCAGAATTCCCCCTTAAAGTTAAGCTCCAACGTGATCGGCATAGTTGCTGCGTCACTAAAATCGCTATAACTCCTTAAATTATTGAAATTAAAAAAATTCCTTTCGGGGATATATTTTTAAAGGTCTAAACTTTAAGAATATGCAAAAACTTTGATTTTTTCAAAATTCTAGACCAGTACCCTCTTAAAGTTAAGATCCAACGTGACGGGCATAGTTGCTGCGTCACCAAAATAGCTATAACTCAGTAAATTATCGGAATTGAAAAATTTCCTTTCGAGGATATATTTTTAAAGGTCTAATATTTAAGAATATACAAAAAAATTGATTTTTTCAAAATCCTAGATCAGAATACCCCCTTTGAGTTAAGCTCCGACGTGACGGGCATAGTTGCTCCGTCACTAGAATAGCTATAACTCCGTAAATAATTGGAATTAAAAAAATTCCGTTCGAGGATATATTCTTAAAGGTCCAAACTTAAAAAATATGCAACAAAAATGATTTTTTCAAAATTCTAGGCCAGAATACCCCCTTAAAGTTAAGTTAAGTCACTAGAATAGCTATAACTCCGTAAATAATTTGAATTAAAAAATGTCCTTCTAATGCGCCTAGAAGGCTCGGGAAGGAGGGAGTTTTTTCCACCTATGTTCCCAAACCTAAATCATGGTATTTTTAATCAAAATTTCCAAAAAATTGTAGCTTTTGGGATGAACCCATCGGCGGAATCCAAGCTTACTACTCATTTTTACGTGGAAATTTTTTTTTCCAAGTCGGGCAAACTCGAGTAGGAAATTTCAATGTTTTTTGAGGTTTCTGAAAAACGTACCAAAATTGGAGAACATTTTTTTTTAATGTTTTATAACTATATCGGATGAAAAATATACCACTCATTTGAAATCACGCACACATTTCACCGTTTTTTGGTGTACACAAAAAGGTTTTTCTTTTTTTAGGGTTCCGTACCTCTAAAGGAAAAAACGGAACCCTTATTGGATATCTTTGTTGTCCGTCCGTCCGTCCGTCTGTCTGTCATAGCCCTTTATCTTGGGAACGCGTGGAGGTATAGAGTTGAAATTAAAACTATATACTCAGGTCTACAGTCCCTTGAAGCTGTGAAAAAATCAAACTTCTAAGTTAACGTAACAAAAAGATACGGCCGTTTATGCTGCAAAAATAGTATATTACGATACTCGTGCGATGAAACTTTTTCTGACGAGTGTGAGTTTGCAGCATGAGCCGAAGGCGAATGTTGCAATCACACGAGTTGAGAAAAAGTTTTTCGCACTAGTATCGTACGAAATTTTATTGTACGAGTGCGCAAAGTGCCAGTTTGAGCACGCGCAGGTGCGCAAAGTGGCACTTTGCGCACGGAGTGCAATAAACGTATATTTCGACACTCTCAAGGGAATCAAAATTTAAAGGGTATTTTCCGTTGACCCAGAACTATGAAATTTGGCAAGTAATACTGTCTTATACTACAAGTATAGGGAAAAATCTGAAAACTATAAATTTCTAACTAAATCATTAAAAATATAGTCTTTATTTAAACCACGTAATCAATCATTTGTACGGAACCCTCGGTGGGCGAGTCGGACTCGCACTTGTCCGGTTTTTTCTTTCATATGTTGATTTTGTGGAAGACGTTCAAAATGTCCCAAAAAATCGAGGAAACGATCCACAGAAAACGATTCTTTGAATATTTATTCCATTGATGATAAAATTTACGAAAAATCGTCATTTGGGTTATCCAAATTTTTTCAAATAATTGACATCTGAAATCGGGCTAACGGAAGTTGGGAATTTCGATATTTTGTAAGGTTTTTCAAAAACGTACCAAAATCAAATGAACATTTTTTTTCAATGTTTTAAGGCTATACTTGATGAGAAATATACCGCTGATTTGAAATCGCGGAAAGTTTTGATCGAAGGAAAATCTTATTCGTGAGAAAAGTCATGAAAAACTTTTTAAAAAGTTTTTGATAAAAATTCAGACAAATTTTGCGTTTTTGGGAAAATCGTTGATAAATTTGTTGGTAGATTTACCGATTACATGTAACTTCCAAAAATATTATGTATACGGGCCATTCCGCGTTAAATTGTCGGAGAAAAATATATTTACGATAAAAAACAAGAAAATCTAAAAAATATGTCTTCGATAATAATTCAAAATAATGTTCGATCTTTGGAAAAAATCTTTGATAGGTTTGTTGGTATATTATCCGATTACTGAAATTTCTCGTCAGAAAAATATATGTATATGATACAACGTAAAAAATGTTTTCAATGATATTTTTAAAAAAATTGAGTTTTTAGGGCAACTGTATATTGATAAATTAGTGTCCAGTGGGGGAAGGAAAGTCGCTTTCACCGTACAGGGAAAAAATATCTTGGGGGTTCTTCCTGTATGCTGAACCTACCCCATCGACCTACAAATATCATGTAAATAAAACATATTATAATGTTTATAATAATTTGTTATATAGTAATAGTGAAATATAAATATAATAAATCTATTTTAAATATATTAGGTATATATCTCAATATAAATAAGTATATTATGTATAATATATATCATATTATATACTATACTTACAATTAAGGGAAGAGATACATAGAGACCCGCGAATTTTAGTCGATTATGATGAAGTATTTTTTAAAAGAATAATTCATTGTATATTTTTCAAACTTGGCGTATGGTTTATTCATATTTCTAACTATTAAAACAATAAAAAATTTAATTTCAAAATGGCTAACTTACCGTCCAATCTTCTATTGACCTTATATATATCGATATATTGAATCTTATATATATCTTAAATATATTACGTTGAGGTGACACGGAATACCCCATATATATTGCACACAATTATGCGTGTATGTGTGGATGTAGATTGAATGAGTGTTGAACTCTTCGGGAATAACCGGTTCTCTTGTTTTCTCATGCCTAATGCACATCCCCCCACCCCTCTCGACCCTTTCCACCTTCCTCGCTGCTTCCCAACACAGCCCTACCTTCAATCCTTCTCTCCCTCTCTTATTTTCGTCTCTTTCTCTCCCCATCCCCTCACATCCTTTCTCTCTTCGCGTCCTTTTATATCTTTCTCTCTACCTTATCCTTCACTCTCGTTTCATCATCGTTCTCCATTTTCTCAACCCTCCTTCCTTCTATTCTTAGCATCTTTTCGCTCCTTACATTTCTTTTTTTCAACTTTTCTCCTCTTTCCACGTGTTTCTACGTGTCCTCTTTCACCTTGCTCTTTTTTTTCCACCCTCCTCCACTCTCTTATTTCATCATCCTTTTCTCTTTTCTCCCTCTCGCTTCTTTTTTCAACTTCTTTTCTCGCTTTTTATGCCCTTTGTCAACTTCTTTTCTCCACGTGATTGTACGTGCTCTTTGCTTTTTCCGGATTTCTCTCTCGTATCCTTCTCTCTCTCTCTCTCTCTCTCTCTCTCTCTCTCTCTCTCTCTCTCTCTCTCTCTCCTTTTTTATTTTTTCCTCTTTTTTCTTTGTCTATTTTATCGACTTCTCTCTTCCCTCCACGTACTTTAATACGTTCTTCTCTTTCTATTTGCTCCTTCTTTATCAGGCTCCTCTCAAGTTTCACTCTTATTTCGTCATCCTTTTCTCCTCTCTCTTCGTCCTTTTTCAACCTCTTTTCTCTCTTTTTATTTTGATCTTCAACTTCACTCTTTGGACGTGATTTTACGTGTTCACTTTTGTTCAGGCTTCTCTCTCCTTCCTCCTTTCTCCTTCTTCTCTCTTTTGAGTTATTTTTTCGACTTCTCCCCTCTTTCCACGTGCTTTTGCATGTTCCCCTCCTTTAGGCTCCATTTTTTTCTAGGCTTCTCTGCCGTATCTTCCAATCCTCCTCTTCGCGTCCTTTTCGCCCATCCATTTGTGCCTCCTTCCGTAATTCTTTTTTCTTCTCTTTTCTTAAAAATCCTTCTTCCTCTTCCAACTATCGCACACAAACACACATCCAGAGATCCAATAAATAAACCTCCCGTATCTCCACCTCCAGCGTGCTTCGTCTCTGTTTACCTCGTTGAAAGACCTCTGTTGTGCTTGTACTCTTTCCTCTCTCCTTCTCTCTCTCTCTCTTTCTCTCTCTTTTTCTCCTTCTCTCTTTTTCTCCTTTTTTCCTTCTTTTTCTAGCTCTCCTTCTTCCTCCCTCCTCACCCTCTCCTTCTCTTATTCTCTCCCTCCTTTTCTCTTTCTCTCCTTTTCTCCTTCTCTTTCTAGCTCTCCTTCCTCTCTCCTCTCCCTCTCCTTCTCACCCTCTTTTTCTCTTTCTCTCTTTCTCTTCCTCTTTTTCTCTTCCTCTCTATCTCTCCTTCACCTTTTCCGTCTCCCTTTCTCTCTTTCTCTCCATCTTTCTCTTCCACCACAATTTTATCGTCTTTTCACTGACTTCGAGCCCTTTCTTTATTATTCGTCCTTCCTCGGACAACCTTTCTCCACCATCGCAGCGAGCTTTTGCTTTTTTTCCAGCACTTTTTACCTCCCTCGTTCCTCCGCACATCCTTATCTCGCATCGAACTCTCCATATACGTGCATTCTCTCTTCCGCTAATTTTCGCCATTTTTTTTTGTGTTTCTTGATTTGAGAGATTTCGCAGCGCCCTCGGCTTTTTTTTCCACGCCAAAGTTTTTCGCATCGTCCAGGAACTTTATAGCAACATATAAATGTATTATTATAAATAGATATTTATATAAATATATATATATATATATAGATATAATATATTATATATATATATATATATTATATATATTTAATATATAAACACAAAGACCCATATTTATTTTTCGCGTTTGTGCGTGATTGAAGCATTTGGAGCGTGGTATTTCTTTTTCCGCAGAGAATAATCTCGCCCCGTTATCATTTATCTGCGCTTCGCTTCGAACGCGAAACCCGAGTCGTAAAAATGATCTCTCCGTTATTTTTAGCCTCGATAAATTTATTTCCTTCGCGGCGTCTGCGATGCATTTGCGAGAAATTATACCGGAAACAAAGTGTATTAGAGAGGAAGATAAAAATCATGGAAACAGAAAGAGAAATACATGTATGAAGCATTCTTCGCAAAGTCGACGATTTTTTTTCCTCTTGCTCTTTGATTTCTTGAAATCTTGATAATCGGATTGAACATTTGGTGAACTATTACACATTTCTGAATCGACTTTGGCAAGATTTTTCTTAAGGTTTACTGTAGAAGCCCAAAAAAAACAAATTTTTAAGGTTTTTTTCTCAGCTCCATCAAATATGAGACTATTTTTAAAACATTGTTTCATCGTTTGAAAATAAAAATAAATTTTTATTTTATTTTGATTCTTTGAATAATTTATAGAAGGCGCCAAAGTCGAAAATGTCTGCTCCCATGGCCGACAGTTAATCTCAGGATTGCCAAGTTTGAACAAAAAAATAAAAAAGTATTTTAAAGAGAAAGGTTTCTTACACAACAATTTATGTACCATCGTTAATGAAAAATCGATTGAAAAAAAAATTGCGGATGTTTGAAATGAAAATGAAAAATTGAATTTTTCACAATTCATTTCGAACATCCACCATTTTTTTTTAATCGATTTTTAATTAACAGTGCCAAATTGTTGTGTAAGAAACCTTCATCTTTAAAATGCTTGTTTTTTTTTTGTTTCAGACTTCGCCTTCTATAAATTATTCAAAGAATCAAAATAATATTTTTTTTTGTATTTTCGAAGGATGAAACAAAATGTTGTAAAAACAGTTTTATAGCCATATCTGATAAAAGAGCTGAGAAAAAAAATCTTGAAAATTTGCTTTTTTTTGGCCTTCTTAATTAGACGTTAAATCCATCTTGTAATGAGAAATATATGTAGATCTCAGGGAGAAAAAAAGCAATGAAAGTTGGTTCGGTGGAGATTATCAAAATTTGTAAAAATCCTGCTTTCCAAAAAAAATCTTGGCCGGATTGCCGGAGAGTGCTTCATTATCGAAACAGCTGTAATCATATAGTTTCTAATACTAAGGAACATATTACCTTGCTCTAAAAATGAGTAATATTCGTGGCAAAGTCGAGGCTCATTGGTACATGAGAAAAAATAGAAATAAAAAATAATCTCCGGTGGTCAAATGTCGGATAATGCAGAAAAGTATAGGGGACGCTGGGGCACGACGGGCCCCCTAACAAATTTGGTAAAATTTTTTTTTTTTTACTTATTTTCAAATTATCATAAATTTGGTATTGACTCGTTTTCAGGCCGACCCGCGATACTTGGGGCATAATGGACCACCCTAAAAAATTCCCTATAAAATTTAATGCATTTATCCATTTTTAGACCGATGCATTACATCCGGAGTAAAATGGAACATCAAAAAAAATTGAAAAAAATTAATTGGTAACAAAATTGAAAAATTTTCAGTAGAAAACAAAATAATCTATTATCTCAAAAATTAAGAATTTTTTTTTATTGAATAAAATAATAGTTGAAAAATATAGAAATTAGTTATTATTTCACGATTTTTAAATCAATCTATAAATTTTCATGTGATAAGCAAATAAGCAATAACGTTAATTATGATTTATGATAATTAGTTAACAATGTAACGAAAATTAAAATTTTTAATAAAACATTAAATTACGTGAAGAATGTAATAAATTACTTTTCACAATAATCACAAATGTATTCGTCGGAATAATCTTTGTCTATACCTGCACGGGAATCATGAGACCCCGTAGTAAAAAACTCCATTGAATCGCCAATGGCAACTAATGGTCCTCATACGACTCCATTGGACAATGAATGGGGACCCATTGAGATTTCCGCATTTTTCAATGGCGTATAGGAATGACCATTGATCAGTGAATGGATATCCATTGAAAAGTCACCATTGCCCAATGACGTCCATTGGACAGCAAATGCGGATGAACCGAATGATCACCATTACTCAACGATGCCCATTGGAAAGCAAATGCTGATGGACCGAGCCATCAGCATTGCCCAATGGTGTCTATTGGAAGGCAAATGCTGATGATCGAAATGATCAGCTTTACCCAATGATGTCCATTGGGAAGTAAATGCGGATGCACTGAATGATCAGCATTACCCAAAGATGTCCATTGGAAACCGCATCGCGTTAGTTCCGAGACTTGGCGCGAGATGTCGCAGGACGGCAACCCACTGAACTCCCATACGGATTATGCGAAGAGTATGCTTATCTAGACGAGTGTGAGCACGGAATATTAGCAGAAGTCGGTGTCCAAAAAATCCATGCAAGGAGTTCTTGCCGACTGATGCCCATGGGATAATCCCTATTCCGTTTGAAATGGGGAAGTCAATCCTCATTGGAAAATCCCTATTCGTTTTCAAATGGGGAATTCAATGGCGAAAATGTCCTTGGGCAATTGGACATTCATCTCCATTGGTTATTTTGGCAATGGGGAATGAATGGCGATTTTTCAATGGTGACGAGTGGAGGTTTTTACTATATGAAAAAATCTCCATTGATTATCGCCATTCATTCCCCATTGCCTACAAAAACCAATGGAGATGAATGCCGAATTGCCTATAGGCATTTTCTTCATTGAATCCCCATAGGATAATCCCCATTCCGTTTCAAATGGGGAAGTCAATCCTCATTGGAAAATCCTCATTCGATTTCAAATGGGGAATTCAATGGCGAAAATCCCCTTAGGCAATTCGGCATTCATCTCCGTTGGTTATCTTGGCAATGGGGAATGAATGGGGATTTTTTAATGGCGACGAATGGAGTTTTTTACTACGGGACCATCCATTACAATTTTTACACTGAATTCATGATTCCTTAGATTCCGGGTAAAATTAAAGTAAATAGGGTAATAGAGATAAAGAAAAAAAATTAACGTTGAAAACAATTTTTTAAAATTAAAAAAAAAAAAGTTTTATCATTTTCTAGGGGAGGGCCGTCTTGCCCCACCCTCCCCTACTATCGATGGATCTCAGATACGCGCTAGTTTTATTTTCTCTCTACGGCACCGATTGCTACGAAAATCTTCAGCTAACTTTCCATCTCCTCGTCCTCGTGGTGATGAAGTTTCAAGAGAGGGAGAAAAAGAACCAAGAAAAACCTCTATTTCCTTTTTTTTTCACTCTCCTCTTTCTTCATCTCTGACGTTTTCTCAACTCCCAGCTTTTTCCTCCACGTCTCTTGCTCCCTGATTTCTTGGGCTTCTTATTTCACAGCTTTTTTTTTGTTTTTCCTTCCTTCTCTTCTTCGTAACCCGCTAATCCAGCGTTAACGATCCCCTCTCCCTTTTTTCACAATGCTGAGATTTTTTTTTACCAGCAGAAGGGGGAAAAAAATTCGTATATCCACGTGCAGAGACGTCAATCCGAAGATCGATCGAAAAAAAAATAAAATCTTTTTGAGATCCGAAACCATATATAATATATAGGGAGAGGAGGGAGGAGGGGGCAAAATGGACACCATAAGATAACGCAGATAGGACGTTCCTCACAAAATAAACTCGTTACTTTTCATCTGAAAGTACCGTTTTTATTGATAAGATTGCACGTCGACAAAAAAAAATCGCGGGGTAAAATGGACACCACCTAAAAATTCTATTTTTTTCTCCAATTCAAGTAAACGTTCAAATAACTATTTTCTTCGCTATTTACATCACTTTAATATCCAAGATACTTGGACCAAGCTGCGTGGCGTATTTTTGCAATAAAATTTTTGTCGAAATTCAATTTTAATCTAAGTTGCATTATGTAATTTTTTTTTACGATTTTGGAGGTAGCCATCTTGATTCCGGTCCTTCATTTTGCGCAGGACTTCGGATTATTCAAATATTTTAGTAAAAGCGGGTCACACTATTAAGAAATGTTGAGGTGTTTTTTTCTTTAATGCGATGAGAATGAGAATTCAAAAAAAAAATTTGCAACCCTTCGTAGGAAATTGACATGGAAATATCAAAATCTAGATCTGACTTTGCATGGGTGAGTCAATTTAGGTGCATCAACGCCAATTATAATGATAATTCTCTCATTTTCTAATTTTTTCAATAACAAATTTTTCTCATAATTTTTGGAGTGTTCCATTTTGGCCCCCTTCCCCTATATTTATAGATTGATATCTTGTGTTACAGATTGGACGTTAAGTACGTTCTGATTGCCGATCAACGAGCACCTTCAAATTCGGGGGAGGAAGTGAGACGAAAACCACCATCGAAGATTATTTCGAGAAAATCGAAGGAGGTCAAATCCACCGGCCGATAGAAATAAAAAAGTAAATGAGAAAAATATCCTAACAAAAAAAAATTAAGAATTGCCAAAGATTCGATAAACCCAAAAAATCCTAATATCGATAAACCCCGCATATCCAGAGGGAATAAATCGAGGAAACTTTGCAAAATGTTCCACTGTGTGTTGTTTCGAAAATTGTAAAAGGGACTCAAATTAGGGGGTCAATTAAAAGAGACATCGTCGCAGTTGGGGGAAAAATATAACGACCAACGAACAACGAGAAAGCACAAATGGCTCAGCTGCTTGTCGATGTTTACATTTTCGATGAAAGCAAAAAGCAATGAAAGAAAAAAAAACGTTTTCCCTCCCAACGACGATCAATCAGGGTCGTAAAAGAGTTTTTTTTTCATTAGTTTCCCTGGGATGGGGTTCGCGGGGAGGGGCAATAAAATCTGGCTCTTTGTGGGTTCCGAGCCGCCGAGACGATCCTTTCAACCCTTTTGCCCTTTTACATGCACCGAGTTTTCCCCCTTCGTGAATCGAAGGCGAGGAGACACTTGGCCTTGGAAGTAATGGCAGATCGGTTCCTGCATACGTATATCGATACAAACACGCTTATATATATATATGTATGTACTAGGGTGGTCCTTACTTAGGCTATGTTGTTTTTTCTTTTGACGATAGTGCTCAATCGGTTTTAAATAAATAAATAGAAACTCATACCAAATTTCAGCTCGATATCTCAATTTTAACCTGGCCCCCACGGCAGTCAAAGTTTTAAAGGGGAAATGCGTGTATTTGATACGGTCAATGATTTAAAATTTTTTTCAAGTTAGTTAATATTGATTTTTAAATTTGAAACTTGGCACATATATTGCTCATAGTATAAGGTAAATTTGTAGTGTTTTATCAGATTTTTCATCTTCGATTTTCGACATACCCTCCCGCTAAAAAGTTTGGACACATTTGTCGAATTTCGCACCGCACTAAAAGTTTGATTGTAAAGTTAATAATGAAGATAGCTACATTTTCCAAGCAACGTTTGAAAGAGGACATATTAACCACCATTTTGTTTTTTTCGAAATTTCTCTACGATTTTTTTTGAGCCCGGTACGCACTTTTGAACATGGCAAATGGCCATGTTCAAAAGTGCGTACCGGGCTCAAAAAAAATCGTAGAGAAATTTCTAAAACAGCAAAATGAAGGTTAATATGTCCGCTTTCAAACGCCGCTTGGAAAATATAGCTATCTTCATTATTGACTCCGCAATCAAACTTTTAGTGTGATGCGAAATTCGACAAATGTGTCCAAACTTTTTAGCGGGAGGGTATGTCGAAAATCGAGGATGAAAAATCTGATAAAATACTACAAATATACCTTATACTATGGGCAATATATGTGCCAAGTTTCAAATTTTTAAATCAATATTAACTAAGTTGAAAAAAATGTAAAAATCATTGACCGTATAAAATACACGTATTTCCCCTTTAAAATTTCGGCTGCCGTGGGGGCCAGGTTAAAATTGAGATATCGAGCTGAAATTTGGTATGCATTTTTATTTATTTATTTAAAACCGATTTAGCACTATCGTCAAAAGAAAAAACAACATAACCTAAATAAGGACCGCCCTAGTATGTACAAAGGCATACACACAAAGTGAGCTCGTATACCGAACGTCACTTTGTACCCGTTTGGCATCGAATACCGTGACAGACGAGGCGGGGGTACGAGAAATCGTCCCGGACCCCGTTCCAGTCACGTACGAATACACCCAATCTATTCAACACTATACTTCATATACATGCGTCATTCTACGTGAAATCGTTACTGCTCCTTCGTATCCTGCTGACCCTTTGATCACGAAACCCAAACCAAATTTCTTTTTCATGAAAATCCCCTAAATGTTTTGGGATGAACCGAACTGTGATGAGCTCCTGAATTTTTTTCTTTGAGGTCCATGAAAAGACGGAATGGAAGCTTGGATCGTTTATAGGAGTATTCTGGCCTAGGATTTTGAAAAAATCAATTGTTTTGCATATTTTTCAAGTTTAGACCTTTAAGAATATATCCTTGAAAGAAAATATTTTTAATTCCAATAATTTACGGATTTATAGCTATTTTAGTGACGCAGCAACCATGCCGATCACGTCGGAGCTTAACTTTGAGGGGATATTCTGGTCTAGAATTTTGGAAAAATCATTTGTTTTGCATATTCGTAAAGTTTAGACCTTTAAGAATATATCCTCGAAAGGAAAATTTTTAATTCCAATAATTTACGGAAGTATAGCTATTTGGTGACGCAGCAACCGTGCCCGTCACGTCGGAGCTTAACTTAAAGGGGGTATTCTGGTTTAGAATTTTGAAAAAATCAATTTTTTTGCATATTCTTCAAGTTTAAGCCTTAAAGAATATATCCTTGGAAGGAAAATTATTAATTCCAATAATTTACGGAAGTATAGCTATTTTGGTGACGCAGCAACTATGCCCGTCACGTCGGAGCTTAACTTAAAGGGAGTATTCTGGTCTAGAATCTTGAAAAAATAATTTTTTTTGTATTCAAGTTTAGATCTTCAAGAATATATCCTCGAAAGGAAATTTTTTAATTCTAATAATTTACGCAGTTATAGCTATTTTAGCGACTTAGCAACTATGCCGATCACGCCGGAGCTTAACTTTAAGGGGATATTCTGGTCTAGAATTATGAAAAAATCATTTTTTTGCATATTCTTAAGTTTGGACCTTTAAGAATATATCCTCGAAAGAAAATTTTTCAATTCCAATTATTTACAGAGTTATAGCTATTTTAGTGACGCAGCAACTATGCCCATCACGTCGAAGCTTAACTTTAAAGGGATATTCTGGTCTAGAATTTTGAAAAAATCAATTTTTTGCATATTCTTAAAGTCGAGATCTTTAAAAATATATTCTCGAAAGGAAATGTGTAAATTCCAATAGTTCAAGGAGTTATAGCTATTTTACAAGGGAACCTTAGAGTTCCTAGTTCACCGAATCGGGCCAACTTCATTTCACAGGTATTCCACAAAGACATGTAAATATTTTAGAAAAATTCTATAGCAAATGGAAAATCTCATCAAGTCCTTAACATAAAAAAACGAAGTAATAGTATTTGCCAAAAAATCTAATAACATAAAGAACCTACAACCTATTACAGTTTATGGGCATAAAATACAACCAACACACTCCATGAAATACCTACGAGTACACGTCGATCCTAAACTAACTTTTAAGAACCATATAAAACAAGCCATACAGACAGCATACCCAGTACACTGGAACCCCGTTATATGCAACACAAGAGAGGTTTGGCCATTATATCGGATCTTATATATATAGAATATAGAGATATACATCCCCGGGGTAACGAACAAAACGGGGGTTTGCTCTCTATACCTAAGGGTATATATTATGTCGATGTAGTGCTCTAAACTTATTTGCA
The DNA here is from genome assembly GCA_946863875.1 of Alloplasta piceator. Classification (NCBI taxonomy): domain Eukaryota; kingdom Metazoa; phylum Arthropoda; class Insecta; order Hymenoptera; family Ichneumonidae; genus Alloplasta; species Alloplasta piceator. Next base: position 31,673,314 of record OX333078.1, on the reverse strand, counting down.
CATAACGGGGTTGCATATAACGGGGTTCCAGTGTACTTAGAAAACTAATGCTAATGGTGAAAAACTCACCTTTATCTATACACAATAAAATACTATCATTTCTACGGCAACTGCTATGCGATTATATTAATATTTCTGTCAATGAATAAATACATATTTTTGATTGTGGATCATTTTCGTGTTGTAAGGAAAAGCGAGCAGCTTTTTTTTTGTGGTGGAAAGGTAGGGAAAGAATTGTGACAAATAAATACACGAGGTTCAAAGTAAAACCAATCTTTTTATTCATTTTTCATTGATTAATTATACAACCAATCTTTTTATTCACTTTTCATTGGTTATCACTACCGCGAGAATTGGGGTGGTACTGATAATAAAAATACGGAAAACAACAATCACCTTTACATCAGGCACACGTAATAAATGCCGAGTTTCTGCATCCACAGGATTTTTTTTGAAACGTCACCGCAAAGCAAACCTCGTTAACGTTACAATACTGGATTCGTGTGGCCACCCCAAGAATCAATGAGCAACAGGAATTTCTCCTCCTTCAGATATGGTCTCGTCACATCAGTCAAAAAATCTCTGTACAGTGCTGTAGTCAGTTTGCCGGACTTGGACGATGTGATGACGACGTTCATATATTTTTCCGTATATTCATCTGCAGATTTTTGGGCCCTTGATCCAAATTTGCTGGTGGCCGCTTGCAAGCAAACGTAGACGGTTGGAGGTAATATATCCGATAGGCTCATAGCATACTGTGCCGTGTATGAATGGGTCACCTTATTCGTGTCTTACTGTTTTACAAGGACCACTTTTGACCCACGCTTTACTCGGCAAGGTTTCCGTTGTGTATCGATTGTTATTAGCACCCTCTACAAAGTCAGTGGAATAATTAATTATGTACATAAAATTTTTGTCTGACATGTAATACAATTATATTTTTAAATACCTGTTTCATCAGTGTTTATCACGAAATCCTTTTTATAATTCGGAATTAGAGCTCGTGTTTCTGGATTCTGAAGCTTCGCATATGATTTGCCTTTGTCGAATCTTATGTTTTACTTTGAAATTGTGTACCCAGGATTTGGAAGCTTTGAATTTTAAATCAGGAAATTGGTTCGCAGCAGCTAGAGCCCAGTCCTGTAAGTTCCTCGTCGTGACCTGCTGATTGGATTTTCGAGCTTCTGTGAATCGATCGTATGTCGATGAATCAATTGTATTATATTTATCTGCAGTGGTCCCGCCACTTCTGATGTGTTCTTCCCATTTTTTCAAATGGGACATTTTCTTGAGGCGGGATGCTCCTTTTCTTTGAAGATTTTTCAGGCTCCACTTTGGATGCATCTTTGCCAAATTCACCACCTTTATTTTATATTCCAGGGGAATGTACTCCTTTTCGTCTTTCATCTTTTTTTCTTGTGGCTCGTAATCGTCGTCGTTGTCATCGTCGCCGTCGTCGTCGTCGTCGTCGTCGTTGTCGTCGTCTTCGTCGTCGTCTTTGTCGTCGTCGCCTGATAGCGATACGGATTCTTCGACCGCATCCCATACGCCTTCTTCAGGAACTTCGTCGAACATTATCAGTTCATCTTTTATATCAATTTCGTCCATCCAAGGATCGGGCACTTCACTTTTAATTATTGAGTCCGACATTTTACGAAAATAACACGATACTACTACCTCGAGAGCTAACAGCCGAATGCGGATCACGTGACTCATGGGCGGTGCTGCCACTTGCCAGAACGAGAGAACAACTTACCCCCATTATGTGACCCACGGGCGTAGGATCTTAGGGACGCGGGCCACATAGTGGGGATAAATTTTCCCCTTGATCTGGCAACACTGCCCCTACAGCACACAATATTCCTGCAATATTGCTGAAATGTTGCACGCCAACATTGTAATATTCCAAAAAACATTGCTGCAATCTTGCTGCAATGTTGCTATGTCCGCCGATTGAAATATTGCTTCAATGTTCCCCAATATTCCAGAAATATTGCATCCAATCAATATGCAATATTCCAACAATATAACTCGTATTGCATATTCAATATTTCAGGAATATTACCTGCAATGGAAACTTTATCATTTGAATCATTGCATAAAATAAAAATATGTAGTTTTTTAAGTCCATAGGACTGCGCGACCATAGAGCGCGGGTAAATATTCCAACAATTGATTGTTAATTGAGGATGAGGACCCCGATGCTGGTAATACAGCGGACCTTTATTGGTGCTCGGCGGCTCTCTCGCCAGCGCGAGAGCACCACCGACCCCCGCCACCTAGCGGATGTCAGACGAAGTGCCTAGATCGTGGCGGGCCCCAGGTCGTCTCGTTTCAATATATAGTCATATTTTACGAATAAGAATCATTCAGAAACAAAATATATTTTGGTTTTATAGCTTTTTTGATATGAAACATTTTTTCAATACTAATATCACAATGTCTTAATATTATTAATATCACATGTCCTATTAATGTCAAAAGCACAACAAAATTTTGAAAATAAATATGAAAAAAGAAAATGACTCGAAATCAATTGTTATTGATATTTTATGAGGAATAAATGAATAGATCTTTTTCAATTGATCTTTTCCATATTTATTACGCTCGTGTAGTTGTAAAATTTGAAGTTTGATCTCACCAATATTGCTGCAATTTACTCGCAACGTTTCAATAAAATATTGCAGGTATGTTGCTTAGGAACATTCCTGAAACATTGCTGAGAGGTTTCAGTGCAATATGTTGCGTAGTAATGATGCCACAACATATCTGCAATATATCATTGCACGTGCAATATGACAACATTGCTGCAACATTGCAGCAATGTTATGTGCTGTAGGGGTGCTCATTGGAATCCGGTTCCCCCATTCCAAATATTTTGTTCGCATGCAACTGTCCTCGACAGGTCAGAACAGGCCCCATTCGGGACAATCAATTAACAATAATTCCAAAAGTTTTCGAACAAACCATAAAATTTTGCAACCTTTTCCGAAGTCCGGAACAATGTAAAAATCTCAATGAATGAAATTTACCAATAATGTTCCGAAGAATAAATTCCAAAAGTTCTGCGAATTTGAGGTGGTGTTGAATATGTTATTCTACATCACGGATCAGATTTTTTTTAACGATATATCCAATGATCACGAAAAATGATACTGAAGTTCAGAAAAATCGCTCGAGAGGTTCGATTAAAAAAAACCTTTTAAATTTTCAAACAATCTGTGTTAACGCTCCAACATTCGCATTTTTATAAGTATCGAGCTCAATTTTTTTGCACAAATACACTAAATGAAAAGAATGGTTAGTGTTGAACTTGGTGAAAAATCCTAGAGATGTTCGTTCTCAAAACATTTAGAAATTTTTGAAAAATACTTGCGAACACTATAAGTTTCCTAATTTAGCCGCTATCGAGTTCGTTTTTTTGGCATCAATACACTGGATTACAAACACAATTAATAATGTAATTGAACGAAATTGCTAAAAAATTATGCAAATTGGACGAATAACGGGAAAAAATGAGGAAGCTGTGTGCAAATTTTCATTTTGTTTAGGAGATGAAAAAAAAAACCGAAAAGTCGATTCTTGGAACCCACACAAGCTTCCGGACCGTATGCTAGTTTGCAAATTCGAGTATTTACGTGTATCCTAACATAAAACTATCCGGTCGATTGGCAAAAAATTTGAAATTTTTTCAAAGACAAAAAATATAAAAAAAATCGGTTTTTGCAAATCGCACGAGGTTCCAGGTCACGTGCGGGGTTGCAAATTCAAGTTCTGGCTTCAATCTCAAAATAGAACCATCGCCTCGATTCGTAAAACTTTTGCAATTTTTTTAAGGATGAAAAAGATCCAAAAATTCGATTGTTGTAAATTGCGTTGAGTTTCAGATCATGTACGAGGTTGCAAATTCAAGTACTGACTTCAATCTCAAAATGGAACCATTGCCTCGAATTGCAAAACTTTTGCAATTTTTTGCGGATGAAAAAACCCAAACGTTCGATTGTTGTAATTAATAAAAGTTCATAAAAATTCAAATCTTTTCTGCAAATTATTGGTATATTTGCTTGATTAGTGGCCAAAAAAGGATCATTTTATAGGGAAGAAAATGTCTTTGACGTCCTTTCTGTATGGAGAAGCGGATATCTCATCGATTCTTGTACACAGTGGCAGCGGCAGCCGGTTTTGGGTCAATTTAAATCCCGACTGATTTCGTAATCGCGCCTCGAAAAAATAACGTAAAAGTCATTGTGGGTGAAATTCACCCCAATCATTTTGCAATGTAATAAATTATTTAAAAAAAAAAAATTCCGCAATGTACTTTCAACTCTTTTCTACACGATCATACCGATTATGTTCGAAAAGTGTGATTTTAAATCCCGTGCGTGAAAATTCTAGGGAAGCCCTGACTTAAGTCGGGACCTCGTCGGGCTTGGACGTGGATGCCCTGTCAGGAATTGCCCTTACACCGCCAGTTTGGGCCCCGACAGGGCAATGCCAAGGTTGCCAGGCCTATTTACAATATGGCCGACATAAGGCAACCCGTTGAGGACCTTGTCGGGCTTAAACGTGGATGCCCTGTCATGAATTGCCATAACACCGCCAGGTTGGGCCCCGACATGGCAGTGCCAAGGTTTCCAGGATTACTTACAATATGGCTGACTTAAGGCAACCCGTTGAGGATCTTGTCGGGCTTAAATCTGGATGCCCTGTTATGAATTGCCATAACACCGCCAGGTTGCGCCGTGACAGGGCAATGTCAAGGTTGCCAGGCTTACTTACAATATGGCTGACCTAAGGCCACCCGTTGAGGACCTTATCGGGCTTCGATCGGGCAACCCAATATTCAAAGAAGTCGGTATAATTACAACAGAACCAAATCGGGCCCACATAGGGTGAAAGTATCGGAGCCCTAATTATTTCAAACATGGCACTGACGCGACAACCCTTTGAGGGCCTAATCGGGCTTCACGGGGAATTAGTTCCGAGACTCGCCATGAGATTTCGCATACGGCGTGCGCTCTCTCGCATACGGAATATGCAAATAGTATGCTTATATAGCCGAAGTGGGAGCACGGGTTGTATTCGACAACGCAGATTCAGGCTTCTCAGGAAGTTATGCCTCGAGGGAAGTCATACCCGCAAGATTTCTACATAGAAATCCTCTGCTTTATATACTATTTTTTCCTAAAAATTCTCTTGGAGAATTATTAATTACATATTATTAATAATATTTATTAATAATAATGTATTATCATAATATATAATAATTATTAATAATAATGTATTATTATATATATAATAATAATTAATAATCATAATAATAATATTATTATTATTGAAATAATTCAATTTTACAATCTACACGTATAGCGATACTACGTACGTCCCAGGGCCCTGATAGGGCTTGACCATGGGCTTGTCGTGGATTCGACATGGCAGACGTGAGACGGTTGTAAAGGCCCTCATTTGGCAACCTTCTAAGGCCCTTGTCGAAAAAGCGTGACCCTCCCATTCAGGGGCCCTATTGGGCTTCCAGTCAAGGGCCCGAAGTAAGATAGGGAAAACCGATCGGGCCTAGTCGGGGCCTCAATCAAATTCACGCAAGGAAATATGCAAAAAGAAAATTACAAAAAATCTTTCTAAAAAATGACTTTTTTCAAAAATTGATACAGAAGAGTTCATTTTCAGTTTAAAAAAAAATCGGTTCATAAACCTGAAAAAGCATGCTTTCTGGTGGGAACGATTAATTTCGCGACCGTTTCAAAACGTATATTTATTTAAACATTTCAAATGAGGATTTTTTCCGAAAATATGATACGTCCGTTTTTGTAGAATAATAGTAATTTTTGCTACAAGTGTAGAAAACAACGAATTCCATCGCGCGTGAAGTTGCCGCATGAGCCGAAGACTTATGGTGTATTTCACACGAGTACGAGTGTGAAATGCACCATAAGTCGAGGCGAATGCGGCAACTTCACGCGCGATGGAATTGGTTTTTTTTTTTGCACATGTAGCATACATTATTTTTTGCAATGACTGCCCCGATAGTGGGATTTGAGATTCAATAAAACCAATGACATATTCAAATAAGAACTCGTATATATATAACCAGCAGTAAGTTTATTTTTTTCGACACTCTCCATTCCATGAATTTTGCATAGATGTTCAAATATTTGTCCTTTGATTTCTTCGGTAATAATTTCTCTTCGGCCGATATAGCGGCTTCAATCAGTTCCACGGGTGTAGCTCGTTTTCTTCATCCATTCTGTATTCCGTATTCCCTCAGAAAATGCGACTGTCATAAGTTGACGTTACGTGTCACATGAATTCCGCTACATTCAAGTTTGATTAATCGGTTTCAAATCGTAGAACAAAAAACGATCAACTGTCAAAAAATCCGTTTTTTCGTTAATCAATGGGGTAAAGTGAGCTATAAATAGAGTTATTCTCGCACAAGTTCGGGAATCTGTGACATTCCCGCACAAGTGCGGAAATGTTAAGCATCATTGAGAAATTAGCCACTTTCCGCACGTCAAACACCCATCGAAAATCGCACTTTCGGGGCAGGCATTGCAAAATAGTACATTATATCACGAGGACGTAAAAACATATTCTGACGAGTGTGAGTTTGCAGGAGGAGCCAAAGGCGAGGCCTGCAATCACACGAGTCAGAAAATGTTTTTACGCCGAGTGATGTACGATATTTTATATCACGAGGTGCAATATGGACGTTTTCACGTCCGCTTGCGGACGTAAAAGCGTCCATTATTGTACTGAGTGATATAAACGTTATTTTATTGATGATAACGGATTTAAAAAAATACAAAAAAAAAATCGGCTGCGGTATATTTCACCCGGTGTGACTTTTGAGGGTTAATTCTCACTTTCTATGTACTAAGATTTAATAATGCATTATATCAATTTGTCTGCAATCTTCTTGGCACTCTCGTTGTGTGCGTAGATATGTTAAATTTTTATTATATCTTTGATCCCTCTTCTTTTCCCTTCAACGTCTCTCCTCTATCTTTCTCTCTCTCTTTCTCTCATTAATATTTTCCTTCCTCTGACTTTCTCCTTTTCCATCTCGTTGCTACAAAGTCCCGATGGGAGAAACTGTCGGTTTCCATTTGGGCAAACATCTGGGTGACACGTTTCCGTTTACGAATCGCTGCTCGATTTTTCCAGTCACAAAGCGACACACGCACAAAGATCGACGGAATCTTTACCCTTCTCGTTTCCTCGCGCATAAACTTTGTCCGTGTGCGTCTGTTTTTTTTTCTAAGCATACAAAAAAAATCGATAATTCGGTTGTAACGAAAATTCGAGCGAGTGCTTGCGCATCTAATTATTGGACCCACGGAAATCGTTTCGACGCAACTTCATTGAAATATTTTTGGGGCGTAGCTACAGCATTATTTGTGTGTTTGTTTATGGTAATCTCTTTTGCTAATGTACATGTAGGAGGAGCTGAAAAACAGGTGAGATTATGCCTAAACATTGACAATTTTATGCATCGTCACGTCTGGGTCAAATTTGTCTGGAGACATTTTTATTTCCCTCCGTTACTTTCGCAGCCCTGAGAAACCCCGCTCTTTCTCTCAACCTGTCCATCCAAGTCAATCTCAGGGGTGATTTTTTTTTTATATATGAGGATTTCTTTTTCAACCGGACCACTTTTTTTTGTTCACCCTCTCCAATTTTTTTCAAAATCTGCCAGTTTGAAATATTAGTCAAAAGGAACGTCTGTGATTTTTTAAAGATTTTTTTAGGCGTCCGTTCAGGATTTTCAATTTTTAATTACGAACACTGCATCTCAAAAAATATTCATCAAACAAAAAAAAACATGAGAATTAAAACGGTTTTATTTTTTCCACTTTATCGAAAAAAATTAAAATCATAATTTTTCTGCATTGAGAAAATGATAACTTGGCAAAAAAATGAGAATAACATTTTTTTAAACCTAATAACACACTTTCGATTTCGGTACAAATTTTACAGGATGTCTGTCATTGGGTAAAGAGTCTGCGAAAAAAATTTCAGAATGGCACCTGCAATGGTTACGATGAAAAAAAATAAAAACCCTGCGAAATCCATATATGCGGTTATGAAATTTCGCAGCGTTTTTATTTTTTTTCATCGTAACCATTGCAAGTGCCATTCTGAAATTTTTTTCGCAGACTCTTTACTCAATGACAGCCATCCTGTAAAATATGTACCGAAATCGAAAGTGTGTTATTATAGGTTTAAAAAAAATTTGTTCTCATTTTTTTGCCAAATTTCCATTTTCTCAATGCAGAAAAATTATGATTTTAATTTTTTTCGATAAAGTAGAGAAAATAAAAAAAAATTTATTTCCATGTTTTTTTTGTTTGATAAATATTTTTTGAGATACAGTGTTCGTAATGAAAAATTGAAAATCCCGAACGGACGCCTAAAAAAATCTAAAAAAAATCACAGACGTTCCTTTTGACTAATATTTTAAACTGGCAGATTTTGAAAAAAATTGGAGAGGGTGAAAAAAAAGTGGCCCGGTTGAAAAAGAACTCCTCATACAGGGAAAGTAGTTTTTTCCAACTAAAAAAAAGGGGAATCAGGATGCAACTTTCTTTCTGTATACTTTTTTTTTCTTGATGTTGAAAAAATTAGGAATCTATAAGCAAATTTTCAATTGGCACCTAATTTTTATTGACCTGTGCCTCTAAATTATAATGTTAAAGTTTGCATCGTTGCAATGCAACGAAAATAATTATTTTCAATTCTTCTTCAGTGAAATTTACGTTTTGATCGATTTTTCAAAAATTACATTACTTTTTTTTCGAACGTCCATAACTCTGCGAAAAATGGGCCAAATGGGACGTTTTTTTCCATATTTTCGTTTTTCAACATACTTTTGATAAAGAATTTTAAACAAATTTTTCAAACCGTATTTCTACAAGATTTTCAAGTTTGAAATATAAATGGTTGATTTAGAAAAAACACGTACTCATCGATTTTCTCAAATTTTTTTTCTTAAATTTTTTTTTCAAATATTTTTGTTATCCATTGTTGGAAATAAATATTAATCCTTTTTTCAGGCTCACCGGCAACGGTCATTGTTATTTATGAAATAAAATAGATATATCTTAATCATTTAATGAACGATGACCGATGATTTTTATATGAATATTCACCATCTTTTGAATCTCGAATTAAACAAATATTTAAGTATGTGAGAAAATAAATGCTACTTAATAAAAAAAAATTTATCAAGCATAATAAATTTTGTTATGACTCTGGCCGCGAAAGCCTCAAAACTATAATAAATACTTTATTTCGCCTGCATTTTTTTCCTGAAATCAATCTGCGAACTAATTAATAGTCACTATGTGTCAGATAATTATTAATAGTAGCTCCTGTGTATAGTATTTTTTTCCGATATTTTTCAACATTGACAACTAAAATATGGAAATTGAAAAATGGAAAAAAAAAATAGATCCCATTATCAACTTAGACTTAAAAGCGGTGGAATAAATGACAGTTTTTTTACAAAAAATTAAAAAAAAACGATCAGTACGTGTTTCTTGTAAATCAACAATTTATATTTAAAACTTGAAAATCTCGTGGAAATCCGGCTTGAAATTTTTTTTCGATATTTTTTATCAAAAGTACGTTGAAAAACAAAAATTTCGAAAAAAAACGTCCCATTTGGTCCATTTTTCGCAAAGTTATGGACGTTTAAAAAAAAAAATAACGTAATTTTTGAAAAATCGATATGTCGAAAACGGTTCGACAAAAAAAATTGAAAAAATCATGGAGGCCTCTTTCAACCAATACTAAAACATAATTTTTTTTTTAAATTAGAAATATGCAAAAGCTAAATGGTGTCCGATTTGGCGTGGAACGCCCCACATATACGTCACTGATATATTTTGGATACATAATTCGCACATAGCTTATGTGAATTTATGAATTTATTTTCATATCGAAAAATATACTTTTGACTATATTTCTTTGGGGACGCAAAATATATTTGACAAATATTGTAAATACAAAATTAAATCTATCGGAAATTAATGACTGATTTGCATTTTTCCTTCTCTCTCACGATGAATTATGCTGAATGATGTCGAGACCTCTCTATATTTAGTAAAGGAAGTTTTCAGTTTGTGCGCTTGTTTTATGAAATTGTGTTAAGGGGAGGCTAAATACCGACATTTTTCGCACGAGTGCGAGAGAGATAGGAGATGGGGATCGTGTGAGAGCGAGAGAGAGGATCTAATGTCGCCTTTAGCCTCCTCTTAAGAGGAGGCTAAATACCGACATTTTTCGTGCGAGTGCGAGAGAGAAAGGATGATAGGGGTCGTGTGAGAGCGAGAGAGAGGTCCGAATGTCGCCTTTAGCCTCCTCTGAAGGTGAGGCTAAATACCGACATTTTTCGTGCGAGTGCGAGAGAGAAAGGATGATAGGGGTCGTGTGAGAGCGAGAGAGAGGTCCGAATGTCGCCTTTAGCCTCCTCTTAAGGTGAGGCTAAATACCGACATTTTTCGTGCGAGTGCGAGGGAGAAAGGATGATAGGGATCGTGTGAGAGCGAGAGAGAGGTCCGAATGTCGCCTTTAGCCTCCCCTTAAGGGGAGGCTAAATACCGACATTTGCACCTCGAAAATGGATTCCAAACTCGCTCTGGCACGAATGGATGGAAATCAATAAAATTTTGACAGTATCATCAGAATTATGGCACAAATGGAGCCCCACTAAAATTTATTCGAAAAAAAAATAAAAAAAATTACAGATCTGATTATCATCAGGAATCTGTAATTGAAAATATCAAATTATAATGTTTCTACTGCATTTCGGCTAAAACCAAGAGTGGGGATCCATGACGAACACTAAAGTACGAATATCGATACGTCTACCCGTAGTAAAAAACTCCATTCGTCGCCATTGAAAAATCCCCATTCATTCCCCATTGCCAAAATAACCAATGGAGATGAATGCCGAATTGCCTAAGGGGATTTTCGCCATTGAACTCCCCATTTGAAACGGAATGGGGATTATCTAATGGGGATTCAATGGAGACAATCCCCTTCGGCAATTCGGCATTCATCCCCATTGGTTATTTTAGCAATGGGGAATGAATGGGGATTTTTCAATGGCGATGAATGGAGTTTTTACTATACGAAAGAATTGCTGTTCGCCACTCATTCCCCATTGCCCACAAAACCAGGGGATATGAATGCCGAATTTTCTAAGGACATTTTCGCCATTGAATTCCCCATTTGAAACGGAATGGGGATTATCCCATGAGGATTCAATGGAGACAATCTCCCTAGGTAATTCGCCATTCAGCTCCATTGGTTTTTGTGGGCAATGGGGAATAAATGGGATCATCAATGGAGATTCTTTCATATGATTGCTATATATACATGGAATTACGCATTAAATAATCAAATGATGTAAGTTATCAGTAAGTAAGGTTAATCATAATGCTAATATTAGCATAACGACCAATAATTATATACGCATTATATATATATATATATATATATATATATATATATATATATATATATACATATAATTATATTTAATAGAAATTATTGAAGCTCATATATGCAATTTCCGAGAAAAAATAATGAGCGTATAGAATCAGTTGCATATATATATTTTATTTACTTATCATTATTAATTCATACACTCTTTTTAAGAATCTATCGACTGATTATTTTGATCATTTCATCGTTAGCCGCATTTGGGTTCCAATGAACATCTGTGGGAAATGCTAATCTTTCAGTTCATCCGCATTGACTTTCCAATGGACATCATTGGATAAGGCGGATCATTTCGTTCATCAGCATTTATCTCCCCATGGACACCATTGGGCAATGCTGATCGCTCGATACATCCGCATTGGCTTTCCAATGTGCATCATTGAGTAATAATGATCGTTCGATTCATCCGCATTGGCTTTCCAATGAGCATCATTAAGTAATGATGATCATTCGATTCATCCGCATTGGCTTTCCAATGAGCATCATTGAGTAATGATGATCATTCGATTCATCCGCATTTGATGTTCAATGGATACCCATCCACTGATCAATGGTCAGCCCTGTACACCATTGACAAATGCGGAAATCTCAATGGGTCCCCATTCATTGTCCAATAGAGTCGTATGAGGACCATTGGTTGCCATTGGCGATCCAATGGAGTTTTTTACTACGGGCTTCGACATTATTTTATGAAAAAATCGCGACGTAAGTTTGGAATCCAAATCACGAGATAAATGTTGATAAATTTAGTGTATTATCGAAAAACAAAATGGCGAAATCAAGTTCACAGAAATCCGAAAGAGGGCAGCCCCATGTGGAATTCTCATGAAATAAATATTATTCTTATCAGATTCTATTCAAACTGTCTGACAAGTCAGTGGCAATTAACGAAAACGTTGATTTATGTCTCGCGTTTGCATTTTGCAATTCATCCATCATTCATTCATTAATTTAATTGATTTTCATCCACCGGTATTGGAAAAAGTTTGGACAGCGATTTTGAGTCGATAATATAGGACTTCAGAAATAATGTCGGTATTTAGCCTCGCCTTAATCACATTAGACGCTCGACCTCGGCTCGACATTACTACTTGGGAGTGTCGAGGATTTCTTCAACGTTTTCGTGCTACACACACACACACACATAAATCCGCATGTACGCGCGTATTTTATGAATGTGGTGTGTTCGAAGCACTATCGATCAGTCGAAATCGCAAGATATTATGCACGAAAGACCTCTCGGTATTATTCAAGCAAAAAGTTTTTCCGCATGCGATAAATCACTCCGCAACTCTCCTTCGCTCCCTTTCTTAATTTTTTTTTCTCCCAGTAAAAAGATTTTCCTTCGTTTTTTCACGCTCTCACAAAGTTAATTCGCTTTCATGAATAAAAAAAAAAAATACTTAAAAATCATTCAGCAGGAGTCAACCATGAGAAAAAAATACATCTCAAAATATTTCCCCTCAAATTCGGTCGAACGAAATATTAATAAATGAATTACAATGAAAAATTAAATGGGCCTGTCAATACTTGGGAATAAATAATTCTAAAAACTTGATTTTTTATATTAGAAAATTATTTGCCCTGTTTTATGGAGGTCAGAAATTTTCGTTAAAGAGACAAATTTATCAATATTTTTATTTCAAATTTATTTGATTTTATTGTTATTTATTTTTTATAAATATTTTCTTGATGTTATGCAGATATATTTTAGGAATTGAAAAAAAAAATTTTGTTGATCCTTCAAGTTCTTCACAATTAATTTCTCTCATCTTTCCGATTTCCCAAAGGATGAGGAAATCATAATTTATTTTAAAAAATTGAATACGTGCCGATAGCCTCGAAATAAATAAAGAAATAAAATATAAAAAAATAAAATAAAGAAATTTATCAATATTTTTGTTTTAAATGTTTTCTTAGCGATTTATTTTTTATAGATATTTTCTAGATGTTATTGCAATAGATTTTACAAATAAAAATATATATTTTTCATATATATGAGGCATTTCACGTCAAGTCAGCCACCCCATTTTTTTAAATCGCCAAAAATCGCATACAAATTTTTAGAAAGTAGTTCGAACCATCAAGAAAATTTGTGATTTTTTTCAGATTGTTAAATCACATTTTTTAGCCGGAAAAAAATACAAAAAATTTGTTTGTCCCATTTTGTAACTCGAAAATTATTCATCGTACGAAAAAAAAAGTAGGACATAAAATTTAAGATTTTCAACGTGCTTTTCACTGAAATTTTTTACAAACTTCTCCGAAAGCTCTATATGCCATTTTCGGAGCAAATAATGTTTTGATCTTTTTTTTTCTCAGAATTGACATCTTCGGTCCGTCTGTAATTCTAACAGTTTCTTACTTGATATATTTACTGACTATACAAAAAATGGCGTAGTGGAGAATCCATTATTTCAAATGCATTTTTATTGCTGCAATCTATCAATATAGAGTGATTTAACGAAACAGTGAAGATATTGATATTTTATCATTATTAATCGTAGACAGGGATAAATAATAAAATAATCTCGTTTTGATACTGCGAAAACAATTCCAGGCACAAAGCAGTATCATTGCTTCATTCCCAAAAATCATGCCCAAATCGAACTACAAAAGTACTCATTGGCCATAGAAACGTCGGTATATCCAAAGAGGGTAAATTAATTATTTTTTGCAATCGAGAGACGTGAGTAGCCTTTGACTTTGATTTGAATAGACTTTATCGGTGTACGTGGATCCATTGATAAAGTTTATTAAAATGTACAAAAAGATATTTAAAAAAATAAAAATGAAAAAAGTTAAAAAAATTGACAAAGTACAAAAAATAAACAAAAATGTGGGCTTTAGAAAATATCTATAAATAATCTCAACCCTGTTAATGCACAAATTTGTGTATTCATTTGGGATGAAAAACGCATGGGAAGGAATGGATTCTCCACTGAGCCAATTTTTGTAAAGTCTGTAAATATATCAAGTAAAAAACTGTTAGAACTACAGACAAATCGAAGATGTCAATTCTGAGAAAAAAAATATCAAAACATTATTTGCTCCGAAAATGGCATATAGAGATTTCGGAGGAGTTCGTAAAAAATTTCAGTGAAAAGTACATTAAAAATCCCAAATTTCATGTTGTACTTTTATTTTCGTACGATGAATAATTTTCGAATTACGAAATGGAACAAGAAAATTTTTTGTATTTTTTTCTGGCCAAAATATGTAATATAAAAATCTGAAAAAAATCACAAATTTTCTTGACAGTTAGAACTACTTTATAAAAATTTGTATGCAATTTTTGGTGATTTCAAAAAAATGGGGTGGCTGACTTGACGTGGAATGCCTCGTATATTAATGCACAAAAAATATATTGTGAGACTACAAGTTCACGATATACATTTCTCTTATATCCCTCCAATTTCTCGAAGGCTTGGGAAATCATAAGTTGAGAAAGAAAAACGGCAAATACGGCGATAGGCTCGAAATAAATAAATAATCTAGAATAAATTTTAATAAAAAAAAATATCCAAATGAAATGTAAAAATTAATCGAGCGTTGAACGAGGGAAAATCGTCGAAGCGTAATAAACGAGTGAGCGAATTTTCCTTTTTTCGCATTTTGCATCGCGATAATCATCGTGCACTCAGTAACTTTTTCCATTGTTTCTTATCGCGTTTGCCCAGTTGGATTAAACGGTTGCTGAAACTCCCGAGACGACATAGATATATATATATCGCTGGGACAAATATACATATAAATTATAAATATTAGACTGATCTGAAAAAAGCGATTATATTTTTTTTCGAAATCCCCTTTCAAATACTTTTGGGGAGGTGAAAAAAGATGCCTGTTAAAAGCATAGCTCTTAATATTAATATTTAGAGGTCTCTCATCGCTAATTTCTATTTTCCATTGAAATGAAACAGGAAAAATAATTTCAAACTGAAATTTCATACCTTGGCTTCAAGTCAATATGTAACGAAATCAACGATACATATTCTTGTAGGGAATTGAACGCTCTACAAAAAAGGTCTCTTGTGATTTTTCAAGAAACCTAGTCCTTCAAAAGTTACTCAAGTTAAAGTTAAATTTACAGTAACTTTCACTTTGTTTTTAGTTTCCGGCAAAATGTTAAAACTCATTACTAAATATCGCAAAATCTTTCTTGCAAAATAAGTTTAAATTGCATTAGCATAAATTACCCAATTTTTAAAGAAATGACCCACCCACCCACATTCACAGTCTAATGTACACTAAACTCTCGGTTTAGTGCGTCGAACGCACTAAACCGAGAGGCTATATATAGATATAGTGCTCTGAACTTGACACGCACCACATATATAATACGCCATATATATATTATACGCGCACACTCCTGACGATGAGTTTTTTGTCAAAACGGAGCGCATCGAGCCAAGGCCGTGAGATTTCCACATTAAACCGGGAGGAATTAAACCGAGAGTCTAGTGTACCTATATATTGGACCGTGAATAACTTTTGAAGGAGTGAGTTTATTGAAAAATCATAAGAGACCTTTTTTTTAGAGCGTTCAATTCCCTACAAAAATATGTATCGTTCATTTCGGTACATTAACTTGAAGCCGAGGTATATAATTTCAAAGATGGAATTTTTTTTTCTTGTGTTATTTAGATAGAAAATAGAAATTCGCGATGAGGGACCTCTAAATATTAATATTAAGAGCTCTGCTTTTAACAGGCATCTCTTTTCACCTCCCCGAAAGTATTTAATAGGGGATTTCGAGAAAAAAAAATAGTCGCTTTTTTAAATCAGTCTCATATATATATGCCACCGGTCTTGCTGTGATTATCGTATGTATCGCGCGTATGTTTATGTAGACGATGTTATATTGCGTCTATGAGTCAGAACCAGACACTTTGGGGCCGACGCCGATTCGCTCGTGGAAATCGACCGAGACTATGTTTCTTTTTTTTCTATCAGGTGTCTTCATTTTTTTTTTTTTTCGAACACAAGCTGTCTGCACGTGAGCCATCTTTATTCAACGCGCCACTCTGATACGATAAAAACGGAACGCGTGATCGTATCGATATTTATCGAAACTGTTTTTTTGTCTTCTTTTTTTTCGCTCGGCCCACGAGACATTGATCGATCGTAAATTCATCGTGTTCAATGACTGTCCGAATAATTAATTAATCCTTTGTAGGGCACAATGTATCGGATGCAAAGTTGTGAAAATAGTCATGTAAAAGTAATGCATTACTCATTACTTTAAACAACGTGTATTGGATAAGTTTTCCGTTACAAATTACAAAAGTATAACGTGTAATGAATGAATGTTCCATTACAAATAAAAAAAGTAATGTGTGATGTATGCATGTTCCATTACAAACGATAAAAGTAATGTGTAATGGTGGAAATGGGCCATTACAAATAAAAAAAATAATGTGTAATGAATGCTCCATTACAAATTACAATTGAAAAAATTGGTGTGTGCTGATGACCACACTGTAGAAGTGAAACTTCTGTCGGGACACTCTTTTCTCGACAAAATACTCTTTTTGGATCATCTATTCTTGTCGGCAAGGAAAGCCAGTACATCAAATCAAACTTAGAATTGGCGAGCGGCAAATTACAAATGTAAGTTGTAATTCAAAGTTTTCTAATAAAAAATAACAAGTGTAATTAGTAATTCAAAAATTTATAATTATAAATTACAAATGTAATTAGTAATTGATCAATTTTTAATTAAAAATTACAAATGTAATTAGTAATTGAAAATTTTCTAATTACAAAGTACAAATGTAATTGGTAATTAGAAAAATTCTAGTTACTAATTACAATTGTAATTAGAGTTAAATTTCACTCTAATTACATGTAATTAGGATCAAATTTTCGACTAATTACATTTTTCAATGTAATAAGAGTCAAATTTCAGTCTAATTACATGTAATTAGTATCGAATTTCCGACTAATTACATTTTTCAATGTAATTACAGACAAATTTTACTCTAATTACATGTGATTAGAACCAAATTTTCTAATAATTACATTGTTTAATGTAATTAGTGCGAAATTTGAGCCCATGTACATTTGTAATTTGTAATTTAAATTTTTCTAATTACTTACATTTACTAATTACTTACATTTTTAATTTGTAATTAGGAAATTTAAAATTACTAATTACATTTGTAATTTGTAACTGGAAATTCTTCAATTACAGATTACATTTGTAATTTGTAACTGGAAATTCTTCAATTACAGATTACATTTATAATTTGTAATTAGACATTTTTCAATTACTGATTAAATTTGTAATTCGTAATTAGAAATTTTCAATTACTAATTATATTTGTAAGTTGTAATTAGGAAGTTTAAATTACTAATTGCATCTGTAATTTGTAATTAGAAAGTTTAACTTACTAATTACATTTGTAATTTGTAATTAGAATTTTCCGAATTACTAATAACATTTGTAATTTGTAATTAGAATGTAATTAATTACAAAAACGCCCAACTCTGATAAGCGGACGGCAAAGACATTATTTGGGCGAAAAACGTGACGCTCGACTGTTCCATTTTGCCCGCAACGCTCTCGCACCGAAACGCGTCCATAGAAGTTTCACTTCAAAAAAAGTAATTTGTAGTTGAGAATATTCCATTGCAAATTAATGTGTTTCTACGACAATTTGGAGCAAGTACTATTTTGCTCAAAGGTAAGTCTATTAATTTGTCAATGAAAATAATTTGTGTGTATCATGTTTTTGTTAACTTTACTATCGTAGTAGTAAATGTATAAACAGTGATTTTTTGGAGTAATTTTTACCCGACTCTTGAATTGTAATTTTTACAACAATGGAGTAAAAATTACTCAAAAAAAACTGTTCATACGTGTCAGTGTATATTGAGTTAATATACACTGACACCTTTAAGGGAGCTTTCCAGTGTGACAGCCCGAAAAATCGCTGTTTTTCGCGATTTTTTTTTTTTAAAGAAAAAATAATCTAATCGGTCTGGTTTTTTTTGTATATTAATTGGGTATTGAAGAATACAAAACAATTTTTTAAAGATCGATTTATTTATTAATTAATATCTATAAAAATGATGAAACAATTGTTGCAGAAAATGCACTTGGATGTGGTGTCCACGTTGGGGGTCACAATTTTGATCTGAAACAAAAAACACAAAAAGATTATTGATGGGTATATAATTAACTTTCGTGCTATGGAGGCTTTTTTTTTTTTTTTGCAAAAATGGCGCCGGTTTGAACAAAAAGTATCGATTTTAGCATTTTTTTTGGCAGTTTTTTTTACAAAAAAATAGGAAGATGTCAAAAAAAAAAAAAGCTTCCATAGCACGATAAACAATGACGTTAAGAATATTGTGTAAAAAATTCAACTCGATAGCTTTAAAACTCTGCCCTCCAAGTTGGACACCGTTTTGAAAAATGCTGTTTCGAGAAAAACGCGTTCAAAGTTTCAAGTGAGGAAATTTTAGGTAAATCGTTTACTTACGTTCAATCAGCGATGCCAGGTCCATACAATATACATTATACTATTCGATAAAGCAAAAAAAAAATCGATTTTTTGAAAATTTCACACTGGAAAGCTCCCTTAAGTTTTTCTTGAATTGTAATTTTTACAAGAATGGAGACAAAATTACTCCAAAAAATCACTGTTTATACATTTACCATTACGATAGTAAGGTTAACAACAACTTGATTACTATTGAAAAATTGATCAAATTACGATTTCCGGTATTTTCATAATTTTATCTTCAGTTTTTTTTTTAGTAATTATCGAAAGAATTATCAAGTTTCTATCTATGACTCAATATCTATTTACCCTGTTAGAAACTAAATTTTAGCTTTAGAAACGTGGGAAATCAGAGGGGAGACCATTTCCAGCAAATTTCGAACTATATGATTGAGACCCCTAAACCAAAAATTCCATAAGAAATATTTTTGGAATCCTTAGTGGTAGCTTTTTCAAATGATACCTCATACGATATATTAATTTTAAAAAAGTTTTCTTTGGGCCAAACTCACCCCCCAAAGTAACCCTCTAACAAAAAGACAGGAGAGTCATCTTATAAGGGTTCCGTTTTTAATTTTGATGTACAAAAAAATGAGAAAATCAAAAGAAAAATAGATAATAGATAATTCACACGTGTTTAAGATTTTTTTTATTTGAGGAAATTCAAAAGATTTTCATTTTTCGAGAATTCCCTGAACTGCGCCAGACTCGAAAAATAATTATGGTGAGTAATAATTTTGAAAATAATTTGTTCGAGCTGTAAGAAATTTTTTTGGAAAATTGAGAAGATTGAAATAATGACTTTGAGAGGATTTCTTGAAAACTGTACAACAATTTTTTTTCAAGTGAGAAAATTAATAGGCAAATCATTTTTGAGCAATCTTTGAGTATTATCGAGATTCAAAGAAGCTTCATACAAAGAAGGAAGGAAAAATAATTGTTAGAGGCTTTTTCAAGCTGTAAAAAATTATCAAAAATTGAAAAATAATATTTCTAGGATTACCCCAAAACCGTATAACAATTTTTTTTTCAAATAAGAAAATCAATAGCAAAATCGTTATCCGATAATTATTTGAGCTGTACGAGATTTTGAATAAAAATTTCGTTGGAAAATAATTTGCAGAGAATTTTTCAAGCTATAGAAAATGAGAAAAAAATTGAGACGAAAAATTATTACTCAAACTCTACAAAATTACAGAAAAAATTGGAAAATTAAAAGTATTTTTTTAATAAGTCGACATTTGTAATTACTTTTTACAATTATCAAATTTTTTTCTTTTGTTTCATTTATTCGAACAAAACTAAGGGAAAAAAAATCAATCGCTCAATAAAAAATCCTCGAAGGTCAAGCCAAACGGAAATTGGCTCCGTTGTAATTTCCCCACGCGTTTACGATTTTCCCGGATTGAAGTTGCCGATCGACGGTGAAAATCCTCTCCATCGTGTCAGCGAACTCGGCGAAGCGAATTTTTGCTGCGTGACTAAAAAAAAAAAAAAAATCAATGAACTTGCGTCAAGAGTCCCAACATAACCTTTGAAATTCTGGGCTCTCGCGTGACATTAACGCTTGTAAGTGATCTCTCTCGTGCAGCACAAAGCTCCCCGCGCACGAGTCTATATTTTGCCACACGTAACGGTTTTAAAATGAGAAAAGAAAAGAAAAAAAAGAAGAGTACCCCGACCTTGAACGATCACCGAAAAATAAACACGCGTGAAGAAGAAAAATTCGGCATGAAAAAATCTTTTTTCCGCAAAGTAGCGAAATTTTTTCATAGTGACGAAAATTCTTCCACCATTATAAAATACCGTGGACCATTTCTATGGGGTTTCCCGTGCTCGAGAGAAATTTCAACCTTTGGTAAAAATTGCAGAAAAAATGGAAACCAAATTACCGAGTTTGGGCGATAAATTTAAGAATTTTGAAAACAGCTTTAAAGTTCCGAACGCTCATAGTTGAACTAAAATTCGTCAAATGTATTTTTTTTTTAAATAATTGAAATGCCTCAGCGATACTTGTTAAATACTTTTCTTTAATAATTGATGAATCTTGACAATTAAATGTCAAGTTCCAGCAAAATATTTCAATTTTACGTCAAAAGATTGTCGATTTTTCGTCCGAATATGAGCGTTCGAAACCTCAATTCCACTTATTTTAGGATGTTGAAGTTCCGAACATTCAGCTGAACTAAAATTCGACAAATGTATATTTTTTTAAATAATTGAAATATCCGGAGTGATACTTGTTAAATAATTTTCTCCAATTATTGATAAATCGTGAGAATTAAATGTCGAGTTTTCGTCAAAAGATGGCATTTGTCGATTTTTCGTCCGAATATAAGCGTTCGAACCTTCAAGTCCACTTATTTAGAGCGAGGTCAAAGGGAGCGAGGAAAGTCTTCCTTATGATCGGTTTTTCTTTGTTGAGGATGTGAAAAATAATTTTTGGGTCTTTGGCGAAGAAAATAATGAACTCGTGCGAGGTCCATTCGTGAAAATTTTATCCATTTAGGAGAGAAAAATGAAGAAAGGAACGAATAGAGAGAAAAGGAGAGGGCGAGAAGAGGGGTGGAAGGCCAATCAAAACGTTGAATCGGGGAACGTGAGTTTTTCAGAATAACACTGCTCGTAGTGGTCAGCGGGACAAATTACGAAATTTATGGGGCACCTTTTCCGAGTCATGGATACAATCGTGTACATATATTTATAAATATATGTGTGTGTATACGGGAGAATGTCGAAAAACCGTCGGACAAACCCGAGCAGGGCAATAATATCCGGCAGACCCTTGCAGCACCGTAATAATAGGTCCCAACGTCCAGAGGGACCTTTCTCTCAATTTCTCGCTCTCTTCGTCTTTCTCTCTTCCTCTCACTCTTACGAAATCTGGGCACAAGCGCGATGGGAAGAAAGAAAAACACCAGACTGTTTTTTACAAAATTGAAGGACATTCAATGTGCATTTTTTTAAAACAATTTTTTAAGACCAACCACGTTCAATCCCAATAAACTGCATTTTGGAATTTTCGATTACAAATTTGCCGCAATTCTTGAATGAGAAAGTTGCACATCCTTCCTGGTTAATTTTTTAGCCCTGAACTTTTGTAATTTGGGTTCAAGTTCCCTCATATTTTTAGGTGGGTGTAAAAATAACTTTCTAACTTTTCAAATATTTCCTCATTTTCAATTTTATCGAAATTTTTGAGTGAGAAAGTTGTACATTCTTCCTGGTTAATTTTTTAGTCCTGAACTTTTGTAATTTGAGTCAAAATTCCCTCATATTTCTGGGTGAGTAAAAGTAAGTTTCTAACTTTTCAAGATTTTGTCAAGTTTGGGGATTTTTAGGGCCGAATAATTTTAATTTTTTAAATTTTGTAATTAGCGAACGATTTCTGATAAAAATTGTACTGATAAAAATTGATAAAAATTTATCATGGAAGTCTTCTATTTTTTAATTTACATTGGTTGATCCATGACTCAGGACACTCAAGAATTTTTTGTTCGCCCTTTGGGCGTTCTGTGATCCAAAATTTTTTCTTTTTTTTATTCCTGAATCAGATGCGGGTAACTGCTTGAATCTCGATTGAAGAAAACGCCAGAAAGTTTCGATTGCTCAAAAAATCATGATTTTTCGCCATTTGACCATGTTCTCGTGGAAATTTAATTTTTCCGATTGCATATTCGTGATCGGTGGGCGACTTTCGGAAGATATAGAACTTCAAGATTCAAAAGAGTCGAGAAAACAAAAAAAAATTATCCATAGTTAGGTCAAATATTATAATTGTCCAAAATTTTCAAATTGACGACCCACTCATGATCTGGATGTTATTTTGTTTCAATCCTGTGAAACATTGCTGTGAAATTTGAATATTTTCATATGTGAAAATATTTATTGAATATTGTCATATTTATTAAACATGAGTTTTCTAAATATGAATATATTCAGTGAAATGTAATCCATGAATAAATCATTGAAAATAATATAGTTGATTAGAACAAAAAACCTAACCCTATTTTATTCGATTATCGTTTCGAACCTCCGTGATCCACGTGAAAATCACTCGAAATAAGATATTCAATTTTTAAAAAACTCAAAAATATGTTTAAGCCCTTTAAAAAAGTCAATATTTGTTAAAAAATACCTTAAACATATTTGAGAAGCCCTTCAAAGAATCCCCAAGAAAAAAGTAACCTAACCTCACATAATCCCCATATAATGAAATTCAGCCAAATTATCTTAAAAAATGCTCTAAGCCTAGGTCTGGGATTTCATTTTTATAAAGTCCGTAAATAGCGCCTCGAAACGATAGCACCGATTATCGTGTTAAGCCAACCTAACCTCAAAGAGTAGAGGAAAAAAAGAGTATTGTCTTTCGCGGTAGGTTACGCGTTACTTATGACTCAAAAAAAAGCAACTGAACTTTTCTGCTCGTTCGATTATCGAAGAAACGATGAAAATCAATTTTTTAAATTATTACAATTATCTGTAACCTATTTGCTTGAATTAATTGATCTTACCATTAGAACAACATTTCAAATACATTCGTAGTAGAATCGTCAAACAAAATGTGGCAACAGCGCTTTTCGATACATACGTGTATCTTATGTGAGTCTATATACCCAGATAGACAAACGTGCTGTAGAAAATCGCTTGACGGCCTAGTGACGCAAATTTTGCGACAAGATACAGCATAGCGTGTCGTCAGTAAGCAGTGTTCTACTTCCGAATTGAGCAGCATATTGACGCCATGCGCTGTGACATTTGCATCATTACTCTGTTAAGGTCTAACGTTAGAATGCAGAAAAATAACAGCACGGCGTGCCGCGAAATTGCAGCTTAATCGCAGCACCACTTGCAGTGAATTCGAAGCTTAATCGCAGCACGGCGTGCCGTGAATTTGCAGCTTAATCGCAGCACCGCGTGCAGCGAATTCGCAGCGTAATCACAGCACGGTGTGCCGTGAATTTGCAGCTTAATCGCAGCACCGCGTGCGGCGAATTCGCAGCGTAATCACAGCACGGCGTGCCGTGAATTTGCAGCCTAATCGCAGCACCGCGTGCGGCGAATTCGCAGCGTAATCGCAGCACGGCGTGCCGTGAATTTGCAGCTTAATTGCAGCACGGCGTGCGACGAATTTGCAGCTCAATCGCAGCACGGCGTGCCGCGAATTCGCAGCTTAATTGCAGCACGGCGTGCCGCGAAATCACACCTTAATTGCAGCATGGCATGCTGCTAATTCGCAGGTTAATCGCAGCACGACTTGCCGCAAATTTTCAGCTTAAAAGCAGCACGGCCTGTCGA
Source organism: Alloplasta piceator (assembly GCA_946863875.1). Taxonomy (NCBI): domain Eukaryota; kingdom Metazoa; phylum Arthropoda; class Insecta; order Hymenoptera; family Ichneumonidae; genus Alloplasta; species Alloplasta piceator. The sequence goes on along the minus strand of OX333078.1, from coordinate 31,648,979 downwards.
AAATTTGCAACAAGCTTGCAGCACTATGTGACGCGAAAGAGAGGATGTCTCGAATTCGATCATTCGACTTTTATCACTTTCATCTTTCATCGTTTTTGTATTTTATGCTGAGTACGTTCGGAATTTTTTTGTAGTTAATTGGTAGTGACCAGCAGTTTAGTATCTTACTAGTGAGTTCCCAGATAGACAAACGTGCAGCAAACATCGCACGTAACGGCACGGTAGCGGTGCGATGGCGCCACGCAGCGGCACGCCGTGTCGTTACGGATGCTGACATCTATTTCCGTAGGTAACTGATAGCTGCCGTCACATTATGCATAAACACGCTGTATAGGCACAATAGCTGCACAGTGGCTGCACGATATTGACGCTGTAATACGTCACGATGACGGCACGTGGACAATACGCCGTGCACTTCGCCATCGTACCTAGGGACGTTGGGGCGGCACCGTGGCGACACGGACACAACACGGCGTGCTCCTATCAGCCGCCACTGTAGCGACACGGTGGCGGCACGCCGTGCACCTGGAGTAGTTCGACTAGCCGCCGGAAGGTGTCACAGACTCTCTCGCTATCCTTCTCACACGCGAATAAGCGACGTGAAGAGCATATATGAAAGTTCTCGAGTAGCTACCGCGTCATATGATGACGTCAATATAAATTTTTAAAGGGCACAGTATGATGCGCTGCACAGTGGGCCGCCTCTGTGCCGCTACGGTGGCCCTATGGAGAGCGCAGCACACCGTGCACTTACTGTGCAGCCACGGAGTCGCCACGATATGCCGGAACGCCGTGACGCCACCGTGTCGTCCCTGTGCCGTCACATTTCTATCTGGGTGCAGACGTGCACGGAGTGTAGTCCCCGTGCTGCCACGATACACATACTCGCCGTGCAGCTACTGTGCCGTTACGGTGTCATCACACATTGATGTCAAAGTGCACAACGTGTCGTCACTGTGTTGCCCGGATGATGAACGAGTGCGTCTGCGCCGTGCAGCAACTATGCGTAAACTGTGACGCGCACTACGACGGAATGGCGTGACGACACCAAACAGTTACAAACGGAAATAGATGTCTACATCTGTGACAACACGGAGTGGCGACACGCGACGTTACTGTGCAGCCGTAATGTAGGCTCATGTCTATCTGGGTTACTAGTAAGTCACCAACGAGTTATAATAATAATAATTAAAACTGCTCTAATGAATGCATACGAATTAAGTAAAATATCCATTACACGGGTAACAAGTCATTAAATCACAATTAAATGACTCATTATTATATAAAGTTTAAAAAGTCGGAAAATTAACGTGTTTTTTAAATGAAAAAAATATAAGGCTTTTTATTTTTTTAATAACATATACCTACTAAAAAATGTTTCTAAAAATGTTTTCACAGCTTCACAGCTTTAATGATTGAGGTTATGTGTTTGCCGTTCGCGCACGCAACAGCACGCACCTATTGTGTCTTGGTTGCAATGCTGTGCTATTTCTTATTTCTTATTGCTATTTCTTATTCTTTTCATTGTGTCCGGTCCTTAAGAGGAGGCTAAAGGCGACATTCGGACCTCTCTCTTGCTCTCACGACCCCTATGATGCTTTCTCTCTCTCTCTCACACGAAAAATGTCGGTATTTAGCCTCCTCTTAAGCTGCAATAGAAACTGAGGGTGCCTTCCAATTAGAACACAGCCAGGCACGGTCCGACACATGTAGAATTCCGCTATATTCAATTGTTCTGATTGGTTGTTGAGATAAGAAATGTACTAGATGTTTTGCATCATGCCGTAGCTGGAAAGGACCCAATCAAACTCTAATTCGAACCACGGGAGACACAATGCAAAGAATAAAAAATTAGGACTATTATATATACTTATTAGTATTATATTTATATAAACCGGGTTATACCGCGTATAAGCGTGCAATTTCTTGTAGAGAAATGAAAATCTGGGAATAAAAAGTTTTTATGAAAAGTGTTCCACGTTTTATTTTTAGTAATTAGTATGAGGATATGTTACATCAACTTGCGCACTTGACAATGAAAGGACCGGTGTAAAAAAAAATATATCCCACAAAATTTTCTTTCATGTTTGAATAATGCCCGCTCAAATGCTGACTGACATGATAATATATAAATAATTTTGAATTTATTTGCTTGGCTATATTTATAACGTACTTTTTTGCATTTTGAATTTTTTGCATTTGTCCTTGACTCGGGTATTATCGAGGATATTTAATTTGCTACTTTGAATACTAGGTGCACAACACTTTATAGGGCATAAAAATGAATTTAAAAAAAAAGTTTTTTTTCATTTCATGTGACTGAGTTCCCTACATTTTTCAATACGATCTCAGTCGCAGATCATTTATTACGTGTAATACCTGAACTTGACAGCACAAGCTGATGCTAGATGATGGCACAGCGTGCTGCAAAAATGCACCACGGTATGCTGAAAAAATGCTACAAATACGTGGCAGGGTGTGCTGTAAATGTGTTGTAAAATCGCTGCAAATGTGCAGCACGCCGTGCTGTAACAACGCTGCGAATATGCAGCACGACGTGCTGTAAAAACGCTGCGAATATGCAGCACGGCGTGCTGCAAAAACGCTGCGAACATGCAACACGCCGTGCTGTAAAATCGCTGAGAATATGCAGCCCGGCGTGCTGTAAAAACGCTGCGGATATGCAGCACGGCGTGCTGGAAAAACGCTGCGAATTTGCAGCACGGTGTGCTGTAAAAACGCTATGAATATGCAGCACGACGTGCTGCAAAAACGCTGCGAATATAGAGCACGGCGTGCTGCATAAACGCTGCGAATATGCAGCATGGCGTGCTGTCAAAACGCTGTGAATATGCAGCACGACGTGCTGTAAAAACGCTGCGAATATGCAGCACGTCGTGCTGCAAAAACGCTGCGAATATGCTGCAAGCCGTGCTGCATATAAGCTGCAACTATGCAGCAGAGCGTAACGCAAATATGCTGCAACTTTAACGACAACTTGACGATACAGCATATCGTAAATAAGACGTCAGTGCGCAGTTGAAGCGTAGCTCAGTTTTGGCGCAAATATTGTGATATTATTATATATTATCGTGTCGTTAGAAAAGAGCTTGATGCGGAAGTAGAAAGCTGCTTACTGACGCCACGGCTTGCTCTCTCGTGCCGTCCTGTTGCCGACAATGTGACGCCAAATGTCTATCTGGGTATCTATATTTTAAACCAGCTGGCTCATGCAGCGTTGCCAAACGTTCCGTCGTCTATGTTGCTATGATTCGTTTAACCTTAAAAAAGTTTTTCAATTGTTATTTCTAAGTTTTTTTCATCGTCAACAAGGGTTTTCAAATACATCATCGAATACTATGAACATTCTATTTCTTATATGTTCGTTTTTTGGGTATTCAAAGTTAGGAAGATCAATTTTAAAAAAATACAAAAAGGTGCCAATGGAGAGTGCCTTTCATAACAGTCCACGTATAAGATTTAAAAAACGTGATTTTCATGCATTTTTTTCTCGACAACTATGGTGGATCCAAAAATAATTCCAGTGATAGATGTATGGTAGATTTTTTTATAATATCAAATTTGAAGTCTTAAAGTTAAAAATTGTGATTAACATTAGATTCGCGTGAACCTCCTTAACCTTAAAAAAAGTTTTTCAATTGTAATTTCTAAGTTATTTTCATCGTCAACAAGGGTTTTTAAATATACCATCGAGCTCTATGAACATTCAATTTCTTATATTCGTTTTTTGGTTATTCAAAGTTGGGAAGATCAATCTGTAAAAAATACAAATACTTACCAATGGAGTGTACCTCCCATAAGAACCTATGTATAAGGATTTAAGAAACGTGATTTTCACTAATTTTTTTCTCGACAACTAGATGGTCGGTCCAAAAATAATTCCAGTGATGGATGTATGGTATATTTTTCTATAAGATTCTCAAATTTCAAGTCTTAAAGTTAAAATTTTTGATTGACATTAGATTCGCTTAGACCTCGTTAATATATTTTCAATATATCATATATATAAATACATCTTGAGTATATCGAAAATATATTATTGTATTTAAATATATCGGGAATATACCATTGTATCTTAATATATCGGGAATATATCATTGGATTTTGATATATCGGACATATATCATCGGATTTTGATATGTCGGAAATATATTATTGGATCTTGATATATCCTTTGATCCATTGGTCCTTTGGTCCTTTGATATATTGGAACTACATAATTGTATTTTGATATATCGAAACTATATCATTGTCCTTTTAGGTATCGGAAATATATTCATTGTACTTTGATATATCGGAAATATATCATTGGATTTTGATATGTCGGAAATATATTATTGGATTTTGATATATCCTTTGATCCATTGGTCCTTTGGTCCTTTGATATATTGGAACTACATAATTGTATTTTGATATATCGAAACTATTCTATCGATTCATTGTACTTTGATATATCAGAAATACATCGTTGTATTTTGATATATAGGAAATATATTGTTGTATTTATCAATGTATTTTAAGGTATTAGAAATAAATCATTGTTTGTTATATATCGGAAATATATCATTGTCTATTGATATCGCGAAAATATATTATTGTATTTTGATAGATCGGAAATATATCAATGTATCTTAATGTATCGGAAATATATCATTGTGTTTTATTATATCGGGAATACATATATCATTGTATCTTGACGAGTAATATAGACGATATCGAGTGGCGTTCCGCACTCTCAACGTATAGCCAAGTTGACGCTATAAAGAGCATCGACTCGTTTGGTCATGACCCACATCGAGGTGTTTACTCCTCCCTTCTACTGCCTCGATGTTGCATGTAATGTATTTACGTGTACTTCTCCTTGGATCTCTCGCGCCTCGCTAACTCTCTCAATCTGCCGAGAGAGAGAGAGAGAGAGAGAGAGAGAGAGAGAGGGAGAGAGAGAGAGAGAGAGAGAGAGAGAGAGAGAGAGAGAGAGCAGGAGAATCGACTTTTCCGTGAGACTCGACGGATTCGCAAAACGAGCGAGTAAAATCCGGGCGTTAAATTCATCCAGTGTGTATGCCTATATATAAGCCTCTCGTTGGGACTGACCGGTTTGCGGAATACCGTAAACCAGCGAAACGCCCGTAAAGAAAAAAGCATGCGATCATTCAGCCCCAGCATCGCGGATAAATTTTACCTCGTGGATCGAAAGGAAAAATAAAGGAAAAAAATAAAAAAATAAATAAGTATTCTCAAACTATCGAAGATCTAGTTTTTCCCGTCGGTGAATATCGCCTCGGTGATTTTCGAAGAGGAAAAACACGCGCCACGAGTGTTCAAGTCGAGTTTAGAACTCGAGAGAGGACTTTTTCAGAGAAGAAAACAAGAAAAAGCGGCGCGATTCTCGCGCGGAAGAACGAGCGAGAGGCGCTCTGTCTATGTTCACGGAGTACGTACGGGGCTCTATCTGTTTCTGTCTCTCTCGCGCGCCCTCTCTCCCCGCCCCGCGCACCATCGGCGGAACCGTGGCGAAGCGCGACACTAACAGCACACCATAGCGAGTTTTACTTTCGATTCACCAATACTCTGTGATTTTATACCCGTCCATGTATATTTGTACATGTACGAACCCGTAAACAAGCGGTCAACGCGCACAAGGTATATACAGCGTTTGCCTGTTTGCTTTTTTTTTTCTTGCCGGTGCACGAGCGCGAGGCACGAAAGAAGAAGAGAGAGAGAGAGATACACGAAAGGCAATTTTCGTATTTCGACTTCTCCGCTGCTTCACAGCTGAAAATCTCGGCTCTTCGATATACACGACGCTTCCCCACAGAGCTATACAAAACTATCGATGCACATCCTATATCCTCAACAAAGAAAATCGCGTTAACGAATTTCCACGAAAAACATTCGGAAATTTTGACAATCGAACTTTTTGCAGCACATTTTCCCTGACAAATAATTCTTCGATGTTTCGAAGCCAATGCTTCTAGTACAGACAATAGAGAAGCCCGTTACTCTTGTCCATAATGCACCGAAATACACGATTAATTTTTTTTAAAATAGGTTTAGTATCGCGTACTGAACGTAAATGCACAAAATCCTTACAAATTTGGAGGGCGGAAGTGCCGCCATTTTGAGAAAAACCGTTTCGGCCTATAGCTCCGTAACTGTGCACTTCAGGCCAAAAATGGTAATGACCTTTATTGTAGATAATTAAATTTCCTTTCTTTTTTGTGAAATATTTTTTTTTGTATCACTTACCGTTTCCGACTTATACGGTTATTACGATTTGTTTATTGACTTTCGGACCCATATCTCTTCTAATATCTGTTTAAACAATAAAATGCTAATGACCGAAGTTATAAATCTACAAATTTTCTATAACTTTTACTCAAATGCCTCGAAAAATCATTTAAAAACGTTCTTGCTTTCTTTCATCTATCGAGTAATATTTCCAAAACTCGTAAAAAATAAATATTGCACATCAATATATGAGAGTATAATTTAAAAACTTCCATGTACTCAAAAATACTAAAGAAAAAGATTTTAGTAAATGGAAAAACTAAAAAAAATAGTACATTACATCACGAGGACGTAAAAACATTTTCTGACAAGTGATGTGCGATATTTTATATCACGAGGTGCAATATGGACGTTTTCACGTCCGCTTGCGGACGTAAAAGCGTCCATTATTGTACTGAGTGATATAAAAGAATAAAATTCCACCTTTGACTACACTTCAATTCAGTTTTATATTAGGGGTGTGAGAATATTCGAATTTACGAATAATTCGAATCGGACAATTCGAATTATTCGAATAATTTGAACTATATTTAAATAATTCGAAAAGTTCGAATTATAAAATTCGAAACTCGATTCGAATTATTCGACTCGATTCGTCTCGAATTATTCGTAAATTCGAATATTCGCACACCCCTACAATTTTTCTAAGGGCTCAGACGAAATTTTCGACTCATTTGAATGGTTTTTTTTTCGAAAACAACAGGTGGCCACCATTACAACGAAAGATACGAATCTCGGTGCGATAGGTTAGGGAAAGCGAGAAAAAATGAATGAATAATGCATGAGCTTGGTCCGCGCGTGAACTACTTCGTGAGCTTGCGAGGGTGAGTTTTTCATTCTTCCGTAATTTACACTCGAATGTGCGAATCCCGTATACAAAGAACGGTGTAGAAGCAAAAAAGTTCGAGACAAAAACGGCACGTGCCTGATTAAGACGATCGCAGCGCCGCGAACGTCGAAAGTGCGCACTATAAACTCGCCCCAGAATTTCGCCCTTTCTTTTTTCCAAGTCCATTTCCACTCTGTACGATTTTTCCGAACCGACGGGAGAAATTTATGGCATATTTTTATTTTCCGAAAATAAAACGTAAACAGATGGCCACCGGGAACGAGATACGAATCGAGGCACGTATGGGAAAAACGAGAAAAAATAATGAATAAAACATAAATACATATATATTAGGGTGGTTCTTATTTAGAGCTCGGACGAATTTTTTATCAGACGCCCCCTAAATCGACTCCAAATAATTCACAAACTATACCCTAAATTTTTCAGATTTATATCTAGACTCTAACCCCTCCCACCAAGAGGGTAGATTTCCCCATTTGAAATACACGTGTTTCGGCCATATTCTTAGGATATATTTTATTCTAAGTGTAAAAATTTTTCAAAAAATCTGTAACTGCGCGATTTCGGTGTTCATTGGTGCTACTATTTGAGGAAAAATTCACATTATCATACGGGTCAATCTAGACGAATTGCAATTCATCTAAAATTCTATTATGGGTCAATCAAGACGAATTGCAATTTGTCTAGATTGACCCGTATGATAATATGAATTTTTCCTCAAATAGTATAGCACCAATGAAAACTAAAATCTCGCAGTTACAGATTTTTCGAAAAATGTTTACACTTGGTATAAAATATATCCTGAGAATATGGCCGGGATGCGTGTATTTCAAATGGGGAAATCTACCCTCTTGGTGAGAGGGATTAGAGCCTAGATAAAATTTTCAAAAAATTAAGGTATTGGTTTTGAATTATTTGGAGTCGATTTGGGGAGCGCCTGATAAAAAATTCGTCGGAGCCCTAAATAAGAACCGCCCTAATATATATAGATATATACACTCTCTCTACTCAGGCGTAAACGACAAGTATCAGCGTTCGGACGAATTCATGAAATTCGAGGAACCGAGGAGCACTATTTTTAGTCGGATAGAGTACAAAAAGTATGTGCATTACGATCGAGAAACAAACCTCAACGGGACGATGTGTCCATCGCTAGATGGCGCAGAACTACCAACGTCGAAACTACCGCAATTGCGAATTGTTTTGGATATTGCGATATTTTTTTTTCCAAGCCTATCTCCACATTGGCACTATTGCTTTCAAAATCTCGGCTCGTTCGTAACACGATTTTATACTCGTAAAATCGTCGTAGGTTTTGCAATGCTAGCCACGAACCAGGAGAGGTTAGGAATACATTCGTATCGTATAAATATATATAGTATATGGGGCATTCCACGTCAAATCACGCGGTCATCGCCCTGACCCTCTCGGATTTTGATGTCCAATGAATAGTGGGTTTTGTTTGGACCAAAATATGACCTTAAATTTTTAGACATTTCTATTTCGTTTTTTAGGGGTTGTCCGAGCTGAAAAATTATTAAATTGAGGCAAACATAAAGGGGGGGCCTTTTTCAAATTAATTAATTTTTTTTTTACAGAATGGGCCTAAAACAGATAATTTCGTCATAGTTCGATAATGGGCCAAAAATAATTACTTTTTTTTTATATTGTGTTTGAATCATCCGTTTTATTTCAGGTCATCGATCGAGGCTAATCAATTTTCGAAAAATGTTGTCGTTTCACTCTTAAAAGGAGGTTCATCTGGTACACGATTTTCAATACAGATGTTGATGAAAAAATCAGAATATAGTTATTAGTATCTAAAAAGTCATCTGTTAAAATTTCAAAACCCGAGGATACGTTGTTCGTGAGAAATAAATAGAAATGTAATTCCTAAATAACATGGGCTCTTATGGGATTCCGTCTATAAATATTATATTCACAATCATTACAGGACAGATTTTGACGTAAAATTAAGAAATTGTAAAAAAGTATCTAAGGAATATTTTTAGAGCTTCATAAAATCGATTAGGTACTTGTGAGATTAATAATAAATTAATTAGTCTCGAAAATGCTGATTATTTTGAGGTTAAGCATTGTCAATGACTACGCTAGTCACCGCTTATTTTGAGGTTAAGCATTGCCATTTTTCTTTTGACTCACTCGGCACCAGATGAACCTCCTTAAACCAAGAAAAAGATCAAGTTTCACTAGAAAAATGTTTTTGTTGCTGTTATTCTCACTACAAGAAACAATGAAAATAAGAAATTATTTTTAAAAAAATTGAAATCCAAAAAGTAGTAATTATTTTTGGCCCATTATCGAACTATGCCGAAAATATCTGTTTTGGGCCCTAGTTCCTGCGAAAAAAATTTCATTTATTTGAAAAAGGGGCCCCTCTTTATGTTTTTCCTCAATTTAATGATTTTTTAGCTCGGACAACCCCTAAAAAAAAATGAAAATTTCTAAAAGTTTGAGGTCATATTTTGGGCCAAACGAAACCCACAATTCAATGGACATCAAGATCCGAGGGGGTCAGGCCGATGACCGCGTGATTTGAAGTGGAATGCCCCATATATATATATAAGTGCGAAATGGGATATATATCGAAGGCAGAAAACCCCAGTAGCAAATATAGCAAGACCTTACGTAATAAAGTCAAACTCTCGCGTAAGTGTCTTTCGTATGCCACTCCCCGTAAAATAAGGTTCAACAGAGTTCAACGTCGTTTCCATGTGTGTATATGCATGTGATTGTGCGCTCTAGACGTTGCACGACGTTTAAATAACGCTCGTATTTTATTATTCCCGACAATCAACGTGCGGTACGTGTATACGAGCTCGAAAGTGTACACGTATCTAGAGAACACGAATGTATATATATAAGTACATTTATGGGGCGTTCCACGCCAAATCGAACAGAATTTAGCTTTCGCATCTCCGATTTTTTTGAAAACTTATTTATGTTTCAGTATTGGTTGAAAGAGGCCTCCATGATTTTTTTCAATCTTTTTTGTCGAAAACGGTTCGACATTTATAAGTACATTTATGGGGCGTTCCACGCCAAATCGGATACAATTTAGCTTTCGCATCTCCGATTTTTTTGAAAACTTTTTTATGTTTCAGTATTGGTTGAAAGAGGCCTCCATGATTTTTTTCAATTTTTTTTGTCGAACCGTTTTCAAGATATCGATTTACAAAAATTACGTTACTTTTTTTTTAAACGTCCATAACTTTGCGGAAAAATTGGCCAAATAGGACGTTTTTTTTCAAAATTTTTGTTTTTAAACGTACTTTTGACAAAGAAGTATCGAAAAAAAATTCAAACCGTATTTCTATCAGATTTTCAAGTTTTAAATATAAATTGTCGATTTACAAATGGCAACAATTAACATTAAGAAATACAATTCAAGTACGTTTTGAACTTTATTCAATTTATTTTACAAAAAATTGTAATTCTTAATGTTAATTGTTGTGATTTGCAGGGGGGGTGTGTGAGAGAAGTTAAATTATTTATTCTAACATAATTAAAAAAAAAAAAAAAAAAATTGTCGATTTACAAAAAACACGTACTGATTGATTTTCTTCTTTTGTAAAAAACTTTCACTCATCCCACAACTTTTAAGCCTAAGTAGATAATGGGATAACGATGGGATCTATTTTGTTCGATCTTTTTATTTTCATATTTTAATTATCCGTGTTGAAATATATCGGAAAAAAATACTATACACAGGAGCTACTATTAATAATTATCTGACACATAGTGATTATTAATTAGTTCACAGATTGATTTCAGGAAAAAGATACAGGCGAAATAAGATACTTATTATGCTTGATAAAGCATGCCTAAAAAAATATTAAAATTTATTTCCAACATGGATAACTAAAATATGGAAATTGAAAAATCGAAAAAAAAAATAGATCCCATCGTTATCCCATTATCTACATAGGCTTGAAAGTGTGGAATGAATGACAGTTTTTCACACAAAAAATTTAAGAAAATCGATCAGTACGTGTTTTTTGTAAATCAACAGTTTATATTAAAAAATTGAAAATTTTATAGAAAAACAGTTTGAAAAATTGTTTCAATATTATGTATCAAAATTACTTTTAAAAACAAAAATTTTGAAAAAAAATCATCCCCGTTGGCCCATTTTTTGCAAAGTTATGAACGTTTTAAAAAAAAGTAACGTAATTTAAAAAAAAAATCAAAATCTTAATAACGGTTCGACAAAAAAAATTGAAAAAAATCATGAAAGCCTCTTTCAATCAAAACTAGAACACAAACTATTTTCAACGAAATCGGAGATGCAAAAGCTAAAGTGTCCGATTTGCCGTGGAACGCCCCATATATATATATACGTGCCAGGAACGTACGAGAACAAAACATCTAATTATCCGGTCGCTTTCGTTCTTCCAAGAGTACACGCGTGTGCGGCGGCCATTTTTTTTCCTGATGCGTTTGTGCTCCGGCAGGGGTCGATTCTCGCAATGCAATTTAGAACAATTCTAAGCAGGATGAGACGTTTTCTTCCCTAGCCCAATATTCTTTTAACAATGGTGATTGTTGTAATAATGGTCATTATAATCAGAGCTATTTCGTAGAGTTATAAAACGGTAAGGATGTACCTATGAAGAAGAGAAATGGGAGTGTCTCCTATGGAATATTTAATGAGAAAAAGAGTTAAAGGGGAGAGTTAAGGAGGAAATCGAACTTTAATCAAATTTTTTAACCTTATGACGTAAAATTTGAGAATATCCTAGAAAAATATATCATACATCTGTCACCGGAATTATTTTTGGATCCACCACCTAGTTGTCGAGAAAAAAAATTATGAAAATCACGTTTTTTAAAATCCTTATACACGGGCTCTTATGGGAAGCACACTCCATTGGCAACCATTTGTATTTTTGAAAGATTGATTCTCCTAACTTTGAATAACGAAAAAAGGAACATAAGTAATAGAATGTTCATAGAGCTCGATGATGTATTTGAAAACCCTTGTTGCCGCTAAAAGTAACTTAGAAATTACAATTGAAAAGCTTATTTTAAGGTTAAGGAGGTTCAAGCGAATCCAATGTTAATCATAATTTTCAACTGTAAGACTTGAAATTTGAGAATATTATAGAAAAATATATCATACATCTGTCACCGGAATTATTTTCGGATCCACCATCTAGTTGTCGAGAAAAAAATTAATGAAAATCACGTTTTTTAAATTCTTATACACGGGCTCTTATGGGAAGCACACTCCATTGGCAACCATTTGTATTTTTTAAAGATTGATTCTCCTAACTTTGAATAACGAAAAAAGGAACATAAGTAATAGAATGTTCATAGAGCTCGAAGATGTATTTGAAAACCCTTGTTGCCGATGATAAAAATAACTTAGAAATTACAATTGAAAAGCTTATTTTAAGGTTAAGGAGGTTCAAGCGAATCCAATGTTAATCATAATTTTCAACTGTAAGACTTGAAATTTGAGAATATTATAGAAAAATATATCATACATCTGTCACCGGAATTATTTTCGGATCCACCATCTAGTTGTCGAGAAAAAAATTAATGAAAATCACGTTTTTTAAATCCTTATACACGGGCTCTTATGGGAGGCACACTCCATTGGCAACCATTTGTATTTTTTAAAGATTGATCCTCCTAACTTTGAATAACGAAAAAAGGAACATAAGTAATAGAATATTGTTATTGTGGAGTCGGCTTCGATTCGGCCCAAAGTGTCAAGGTCTTGATGGAAAGACGTTACGATATGATCGATAATTACGTTTCGATCCTTGGTTGGGATCCTCTTCAGATTTTATTTACTCTGAATATTATCAGTATTCCAGTTTCATGTTTATGTCCAGTTTCATGTCTATCTGGAACTCTCAGAGACTTCATTACACGAAATGTAGAACATATAATATCTAGTTTCTATTTGTGCTTTGGAAGATATAAATAAGAAAATTAAAATTTTCGATAGATAACAAAAATCGCCGAAAAACGATTAATCTCTCGATCTATCAAAATTAACTGTCAAAATCAACTCTTTGACAATACAACTTATTTCTATCATCTTCCAAACAAAACATGAAACTGGAATACTGATAATATTCAGAGTAAATAAAATCTGAAGAGGATCCCAACCAAGGATCGAAACGTAATTATCGATCATATCGTAACGTCTTTCCATCAAGACCTTGACACTTTGGGCCGAATCGAAGCCGACTCCACAATAACAATATTCATCAACACGGCCGCATATAACTCATTAAATTGAATAAGTAATAGAATGTTCATAGAGTTCGATGATGTATTTGAAAACCCTTGTTGCCGATAAAAATAACTTAGAAATTACAATTGAAAAGCTTATTTTAAGGTTAAGGAGGTTCAAGCGAATCCAATGTTAATCATAATTTTCAACTGTAAGACTTGAAATTTGAGAATATTATAGAAAAATATATCATACATCTGTCACCGGAATTATTTTCGGATCCACCATCTAGTTGTCGAGAAAAAAATTAATGAAAATCACGTTTTTTAAATCCTTATACACGAGCTCTTATGGGAAGCACACTCCATTGGCAACCATTTGTATTTTTTAAAGATTGATTCTCCTAACTTTGAATAACGAAAAAAGGAACATAAGTAATAGAATGTTCATAGAGTTCGATGATGTATTTGAAAACCCTTGTTGCCGATAAAAATAACTTAGAAATTACAATTGAAAAGCTTATTTTAAGGTTAAGGAGGTTCAAGCGAATCCAATGTTAATCATAATTTTCAACTGTAAGACTTGAAATTTGAGAATATTATAGAAAAATATATCATACATCTGTCACCGGAATTATTTTCGGATCCACCATCTAGTTGTCGAGAAAAAAATTAATGAAAATCACGTTTTTTAAATCCTTATACACGGGCTCTTATGGGAGGCACACTCCATTGGCAACCATTTGTATTTTTTAAAGATTGATTCTCCTAACTTTGAATAACGAAAAAAGGAACATAAGTAATAGAATGTTCATAGAGTTCGATGATGTATTTGAAAACCCTTGTTGCCGATAAAAATAACTTAGAAATTACAATTGAAAAGATTATTTTAAGGTTAAGGAGGTTCAAGCGAATCCAATGTTAATCATAATTTTCAACTGTAAGACTTGAAATTTGAGAATATTATAGAAAAATATATCATACATCTGTCACCGGAATTATTTTCGGATCCACCATCTAGTTGTCGAGAAAAAAATTAATGAAAATCACGTTTTTTAAATCCTTATACACGGGCTCTTATGGGAAGCACACTCCATTGGCAACCATTTGTATTTTTTAAAGATTGATTCTCCTAACTCTGAATAACGAAAAAAGGAACATAAGTAATAGAATGTTCATAGAGTTTGATGATGTATTTGAAAACCCTTGTTGCCGATGAAAATAACTTAGAAATAACAAATGAGAAGCTTATTTTAAGGAGGTTCAATCGTTTCTCATGCGTTAGATAAATTCCAAGTTTAATTGTTTAAAATTCGTATGAACCTTCTTAACAATCATACTCAACTGTGGGTAAAATTTGAGAAAGTTTGAACGTCTAGAAATCGAGTTATTTGTTGTAAAATATCGTCTTTTTCGTAACTTCCCATAAGACCTTATGTCAAAGTTGCGATTTCAAACACTGAATATCTCGATTACCGGACGATGAAACCTTCTCAAATTTTTTACACATTATAAGATACGACGCTCAAAAAGATTCACGCAAAATTAAAAAAAATTATCTTGGAAGAATTGTATCTGATGATTTTGCCGTTATTTTGTATATACTATTATTGATTATGACGATAGAACCTCCTTAAGGTTAAACTTAAACAAATAGGTGACAGATAATTTTAATAATTAAAAAATAATAATTTTCATCGTTTCTTTGATAATCAAAAGAGGTTATACATATGATGAAAACGCCAAAAAAAATTTTGATGGTAGAGATAAGAGCGATTGCGAATGTTACGTCAAGGAAATGGGGGAAGATCTTATAAATAGACAGAATAGAATTTATTAATAGACAATTATTAATTTATCATTAGACAGTATTAAGAGATATGGGAAGACATAAGAGCGATGATGAGGGAAGGAGAGGTCCGATGAGGGGGAAATAAGCATATTAATAAGGTATTGGAAAAATGGAAAGGGGGAACTTTTAGGAAAGAGGAGAATATAGAAAGGCGTATAATGATAAGTACAAATTTATTAGGGGAAGAATTTATGAATAGGAAGAATAGACATTTATTAATTTATTATTAAATTTATTATTAGTGGAGAGGTGCCGAAGAAATAGAAATAAAGATAAATGAGGGATTGGGAAAATTAAAAGAGGGAAACTTAAGGGGGAGGAGAATATAGGAAGGCGAATCATGATAAGTACAAATTTATTATGGAAAATAATAATATACCATGGAATACTGGGCTGAAGTGGATGTGCGTGTAGGGACAAAGAAACGTGACCAAGGTTAAGCTGTGGAAACGTAAGAAGGGCGGGCAAGAAAAAGGGGGAGATGGATTGGAAGTGCAGGATTTGAGTAGAACAGGAGGAGACGATGGAGCAATGATTAATATGTAAAAAATGTAGGGAAACGGTAACGGAGAAAGCAGGAAAAGGAGCAGAAGAGTGGATGGAGGGTATTGATGAATTGGCATAAAAGGAGAATTGATAAGTATGTTAGGGGAGATAATACAAAGAGGGATATGCGCGTATTTGAGGTTATACGCAGTCAGGATTTTCAAAAAATCGATTCAACATTTTTTTAAATTCAAATTTTTTATTCAAATTTAAAAAATGTTAAATTTCATTTTCGTAATCTACACATGGGGTATTCCGTGTCAAATTTACAACTTTTAAGCCCGACTCCTTTCGATTTTGCTGAAACTTTGTTTTCCTTTTCTACCCTATTACAAACATTTTTCAGGAAATTTTCAAATTTTTTTATCCAACCCAAAAGAAAAAGCTTTTTTTTTTTAAATGACTATAACTTCTTCAAAAATTGACTAATTGGGAAGTTTTTTTAAAATTTTCATTTTTGAATGAACTTTCCGAAAAAAATACAAAAAAATTTTAAGATATTAAAATCTATGAAAATTATCACTTTTTTGAGAAAAATCATCTTTTTATCGAAGTTCGCCATTTTTTATTTTTTTTTCACTCAAAAAATACTTTGATCAATGCCGGAAAAATGCAGCCCAACCTGGAGTGGCATTCCTTTTCCTTCTATTTTTTTCACTTAAAAAAAAAACGGTGATAACCACTTTCAATTTTTTATTTCTTCTCAATTTTTTAAATTCCGAGGTCCTTTATAAATTCTCAAAATTTTCCAGAGTGGTACTTTGTGAAATCAGCCCAATTGGGAAAATGTTGTTTTTTTCAATCGTCAAAAAAAAAATAGAAGGAAAGGGAATGTCACTCCAGGTTGGGCGGCATTTTTCCAGAATTGATTCAAGTATTTTTTTTGAGCGAAAGTCTATTTAAAATCATTTTAATCTTTTTAAATGCCATAATTATTAATAATTCCAATGAAATTAATTTGCAAACCTTTAATTTTCAATTCTATGCTACTAAATTTCAAATATGTAATTATCAATATTCGAATAATAATATTATAAATTCAATTGAAACCATTTTTCATCATATCGTTATTCAAAATCAATTGACGATAAAATAGGAAAAATAATTAATAATGTTAATGGTTTTTTTTGCGGAAATAGTACATTACACGATATTTTAATATCGCGCGGTGCAATATGGACGTTTTCACGTCCGCTTGCAGACGTAAAAGCGTCCATTATTGTACTAAGTGATATAAAATGCTTTTTCCACGCGCTATGAATTTATTTTTAACAAAATGGCGGTTTCTCGAGAAAAAAAATCCATTTGTGATGATAATTTTTGCCTCAAATTGTTTAAAAAATGGAAAATATTCTCGGTAAAATTTTTTTCGATAAAATAGGAAAAATAATAATGATGTTCATGTGTAATGTTTATGTCTAGCGGAAAAATGCTTTTTCCACTCGCTATGAGTTTATTTTTAAACAAAATGGTGGCTTCTCAAGAAAAAATTCTATTTGTGATGAAAATTTTTGCCTCAAATTGTTTACAAAATGGAAAATGTCTATCGGTAAAAAAATGGTCGATAAAATAGCAAAAATAATAATAATGTTAATGTGTAATTTTTATTTTTTGCAGAAAAATACTTTTTCCACTCGTTCTGAATTTCGTCGTCAAGATTGGGGAAGGATCGAGGATGGGAACGAAGATTGTCTCGCACAAATAAATTCACATTACTCAAGATTTGCTTTTCATTTTCATGTTTTTTATTAAACCATCATTCATTATCATATCAATTTTTTTTCTCCTCTCGCATCTCACTTCGTTAGATATATATACATATATATGTATATATATGTATTTATATATATATTTCTACTCTGTAAATATTACAAATTAGAAATAACATCACATATTGTGTGGTAGTAGTTTACTTAATACAAAATATATTGCAAAGAGTCAGTGTGATATTATATTGTAGACTTACGAGTTACAAAAGAAAGAAAAAAAAACGAGAGAGACGCAGAAAAAAAAGAAAAAAATCACTACGTGAGGAAATTCGGTTTTTTTTCGTTGGCGATTGAAAATAAATAATTAATTAATTAATTAATCAATTAATCGTCACGTTCGTCGATGGTTATTTTTTTCTCTCGATATTCGTTTTACGTCGAATCTTTTTTTTTTTTTGTTTTCTTCAGTCTCTTTTCGCTCGTTACTCTTTTTTTATTCGGTTACAATAAATTCTCCCACAACTCTCGTGCACATTGAGATCAGATAGTCTCTTTGGTGTTCTCTGACGGGAGGTTTAGAAAAAAAAAAAGAAACTGATCTCTTTCCCAGCGAGAAAGAGATGACCGAAGATTTATTTTCACTTTCCTCCCGCTCGGAGAAACACTTTTCTAAACTTTATGGCTTGGACTAAAAGCGTTTTCTCTCTCGATCGCCGTTCAATTAATCGCGCGAGATCTCGCGACGTCACAAGATCGCATCTCGAGAAACACATTTGTCAAATGTGCCGAGAATAGGATCCTTGACCGCGGACGTCGACGAAAAATCGCGTGAAAAATTGTTCACGGTCGATCGAGGGGCAAAAAAAAAAAAAAAAAAAGAGGACACGAAAATTTGGTAAGAAATAACAATACTGTCGTTGATCGGTTTTCGCGCACAATTTTCGTAGTACCGATGCTTGGGGGAGGTTGTTTGAAAAAAAAAAATAAAAAAAAAATAATAATAATTACATACGAGAATGTGATTTTCATTTTCAGCTGAGAGAGAAAAAAAAAGAACATGTACGTAGAATAATGTTACACGGTACGTTTATACATTGATAAAATTACTGGGCGACCAGATTTGGGCAGAGAGGGCCTTCAAACTTCGAGTTTTTTTTTTTTTTTTTGGAAAACGGTGAAAAGTCGCCGATTTCACCGATTTTCTTCTTTTTTCGAATTCATTCGTTCGTTCGTTTCCGAATGTACATTGCGATAATTTTTTTTTCTTTGCACGAAGCATTTCTCTGGAATGCTTCGATAAATCGATAATTCGACAAATCGATATCTCGATTATTTCGATAAATCGATAACTCTATAAATCGATAATTCGATAAATCGATAATTCGATCATTTCGATAACTCGATAAATCGATAATTCGACAATTCAATGGTTTCGATAAATCGATAATTCGATAAATCGATAATTCGATAAATCGATAATTCGATAAATCGATAATTTCGATTTTATTCAAGATTGAGATAAATCATTATTTTACATTTTGATAAATTCATTGATTTTTCACAATAAATTTGCAAAATTTATTAATTCCATTGCTCAAACGCGAACGAAACGCGGAGAAAAAATAATGCAAAGAGTGAAAAAAAAAATCGAGATGTACAATAATCGGCGCCGGTCGCAAAGTGCAAACTTTATAAATACTTAAATCGTTAATATCATCTTGTTTACGTGAAAAATTAAATATTTTTTTTTTTTTGTTACACACTTATACGCTTTATTTCTTTTTTCCCCTCTTTTTAAATTTTTTTTTTTTCGTTTTTCTTTTGTAATCTTTAACTCAGTATAAAATATACACAATAATAGCATCTTATACTCTGTTTTTTTTTCTTTCTACTACCATAATCATAATAATGATATAAGATCACATTTATCAACTATCTCTTCTCAACCGCGGGGAGAGGGGAGTGGCGATATGAAGATTGGCAAAATTATTGCGAAACTTTCGTCTTTTGATGTCACGTATAATTTTTTTTTCTCCCCTCCTCCTCCTCCTTCCGTCCGATCATAGCCAAACTGGCAAATTTAGTGTGTGGCAAAGCATTCTCGACGTTTTTGTTCTTTTTTTTTCTTTTTTTTTCTTTTTTTTAATTTTGCCTGCGTTCGCGTCGAGTTACTTCGTTAATTCGGATCCCCAAAATCTTGGATTACTTCGTCAAGTTTGTTTTTTTTTTCAAAGTTTTTCGTGGGAAAAACTGAGTTGAAGGGTTACTGAAAAAAGTGAGTGTTTTTAACCGTTCACGAACGCAAGAAAAAAATTTTTTTTTTCAAGGTCAAACAGACATTGTTTATCGCTCGAGAATGAATGGCTCGCACTTGAAATCGCTCAGCATTTTTTTTTTTCAATTCAACTTAAAACTTACGTTAATCACACTTGCTTTTTTTTCTATCAATATATCACAATACCACCGGCGTATATCGATATTTTCGACTTTCCCTCTGAGAGGGAGACAATAAAAAAAAAAAAAACAAACAAACAAAAAAATATTCGAGATTTCTTTCTGCGGTGGGTTAAAAAAAATCGTGAAAAATCGTCGTGGGAGAAAGTGAAAGAAATTTCGTCGAGAAAGAGAAAGATGTGTATCTCGATTAATGCCCCTCCGCTGATGAAATCAGCGAAACCACTTTGACCTTGAAAATGAAAACTCTGATTTTTCATTTTTTTTTTCTCAGTGACGATTAATTTTCTTTTTTTTTGTACGCTTAACGTGTGCGAACGTCATTGGACGTTGGAAAAAGAAAAAAAATTATTCTCCGCTCATGAAAAATGGATTTCCCTACTCCGTCGTTTTCTCTCTCAATCTTTCGAAATTATTTCGATTCTCAAAAATGTTTTTTCGTTTGTGTCTGTGTTTGTATTATGTGAAATTTAATTGTACAAAGATCAATGGTCCACACGACCTGCAATCGAATGAAATTTTTTTTTTTCTCTAAAAACTAGCGGCGTCTAGCTAATATATGCAATATATATATATATATAATATATATATCCTATCGCTAATATTTTAATGATAAAACATCACTTCGCCTAACGCTGAAATACACTACATATCACGTTGAAAATTTGTTGGAAGTCTTAATTGATGAATCTTCGTTAATGAAGACATAATAATATAAGTCTCTTCTTAGAAGAGTCATTTTTTTTTCATTTCATCCTTCTTCTTTTTTTTTCTTCTTCTTTTTGTAAGTCCCTACTACTAGAATTTGTTTTGCTCGCTATCACAATATTACTCGCTTGTATATTTTTTTTTTTTCCTTCCCGGATGAGAATATCCGGGAGGAAAATTCGAAAAATCGGAAATGTACGTTTTCCTCAATGTTTTTCTTTTTTTCCTGTCTTTATGATATTTGTCAGTGATGTGAGGTTTGTCTTTTTTCAATCGTGAAACGAATGAAAGTTTCGAGTCGTGTGGGTAATTTTTTTTTTTTTCATACCGTCGTACGATGATTGATGATGATAGTTTTTTTTGGGCCCTTTTTTCTCTTCGGCGAGGAAACTGCGAGTTGGCGAAATTTCAGCGTCGATGCGGCTTCGTAAAATTTGCGATATCACGGCGGACGGCTCCATTTTTCTCTCTCTCTCTCTTCCTCTCTTTTGATCTCACGAATTGCGGGATCGAGGAGCGGAAAGAGGAAAAAAAAAAAAACAACGACCGATCGATTTCCGACCGATTTTCGGAGCCACGAATTATCTTCGATCTCGTTTCCGGGATTATCAACGATGCGGAAAAATAGTAATTGCTGATTGGAACGCTCAATGGTCCTGTTGATACGATCTGTAGAGCTTCTTCTTCTCGAGTGTGAAATCCCTGCTGATCATTATCGTTCCACCGCGAGTCAAATTTCTGTAATCATACAAGATAAAATATTCTCACGTTAGCTTCGTTTGCTTTATTTTATTGAGACGATTGAGAGATTTTTATGAATTTTTTTTTTTATTCTTATTTGCGATAAAACAAAGTTACTTCAAAAAATCGATAAGGTCAATATGGATTTTGAAGAAAAATTTAATGAGGTCAAGAATGATTTTAAAGAAAAATTCAACGAGATCAATATTGATTAAAAAAAAAGAAAATCAGTGAGGTCAATGTTGATTTTAAAGAAAAAATCAATGAGGTCAATGTTGATTTTTAAGAAAAATTCAATGAGATCAATATTGATTTAAAAAAAAAACAGTAAGGTCAATGTTGATTTTTAAGAAAAATTCAATGAGGTCAATGTTGATTTTAATGAAAAATTCAATGAGGTCAATGTTGATTTTAAAGAAAAATTCAATGAATTCAATGTTGATTCTAAAGAAAAATGCAAAGGGTCAATGTTGATTTTAAAGAAAAATTCAATGAGTTCAATTTTGATTTAAAAGAAAAATTCAACGAGATCAATATTGATTTAAAAAAAAATTCAGTGAGGTCAATGTTGATTTTAAAGAAAAATTCAATGAGATCAATATTGATTTAAAAAAAAACAGTGAGGTCAATGTTGATTTTAAAGAAAAATTCAATGAAGTCAATGTTGATTTTTAAGAAAAATTCAATGAGGTCAATGTTGATTTTAAAGAAACATTCAATGAATTCAATGTTGATTTTAAAGAAAAATTTAATGAGATCAATATTGATTTCAAAGAAAAATTCATTAAGGTCAATGTTGATTTTAAAGAAAAATTCAATGAGTTCAATTTTGATTTAAAAGAAAAATTCAACGAGATCAATATTGATTTAAAAAAAATGCAATGGGTCAATGTTGATTTTAAAGAAAAATTCAATGAGGTCAATGTTGATTTTAAAGAAAAATTCAATGAGATCAATAGTGATTTAAAATAAAAATGCAATGAGGTAAATATTGATTTCTAAGAAAATTCAAAGGGTCAGTATTGATTTAAAAGAAAAATTCAATGAGATCAATAGTGATTTAAAATAAAAATGCAATGAGATCAATAGTGATTTAAAAGAAAAATGCAATGAGGTAAATATTGATTTCTAAGAAAATTGAAAGGGTCAGTATTGATTTAAAAGAAAAATTCAATGAGATCAATAGTGATTTAAAATAAAAATGCAATGAGATCAATAGTGATTTAAAAGACAAATGCAATGAGGTAAATATTGATTTTAAAGAAAAATTCAATGAGGTCAATATTGATCTTGAAGGAAAATTCAATTGAAAATCTGAATGGAAGAATATATTTTTTTTTTTCAAATAAAATCACTACTTACTTCAAAAATTGTGGCAAAAGTATGTGCCACGATGTGTGATCCTGCTTGAGTGTCAAATAGAGCTCGAATGTCGATACTGCATTTGGATCGCACTGTACCCTCGAAAGCCTTCGGCACATGTTGTCGGTCTCGAAACTTATGAAGAGAGTGCAGCCTCTGTAATCATAAAGAAAGCAAAAAAAAAATTTAATATTTTTCCAAAAAAAAATAATTTTTCAAAAATGATAATAATACTGTTTTGCGAAAAATTGTTCGTGTTAAATTAGGATATAATGAATATAGTGTGAATTATATTGAATTTACATCATTATTTGAATATTTAGGAGTAGCATGGAATTTGTAAAAAAAAGATCCACACTTCAAACATTGAGAAAAAATTTTGAAATAATGTGAAAAAAAAAAAATGTTTTAATTATTTGAAATAAAAGTAAAATCACATTACTAAAAAAAAAAAATCAATAAAATTATTAGCAAAATTCGACTATTATGTATTCATTATTTTTCAAGTTATAACATTCAATTGTTATTTTTAAATTGCAAAGTTCAAACTTCAAATTTCATGTGAAATATTTATAAAATATTTAAAAAATTTCTAGAATAGGAACTATTGAGCAAAATTAAGAAGCGCGAAATTATTACTCCAAAATTTTTTAATTCAATGAGGTTCAACCAAAAATTTTGCGATTTTCGACTGTGTGACAAAAATGGATAAAATTGTCACAATTCGATTATATATTATCATTTTTGTTATAATGTTGGATTGAATTGGATATTGAATTTATCAAGATATTGAATATTTATAATAATATTGAATTTTATAACAAAATAACAAACTCCATTTTAAATATTTCAAAATCACTCAAATTGAATTTATCGAAATGAAACTAGAAATTAAAAAGTTCAAAAATATTAATTAATGCTCCGAAAATCGCGAAATTCAATGAACTTTGGAAAAAATTTCCACTGCGTGAAAAAAAAATTTTTTTCTTACCTGAGACCACAAGGTTCATTCTCTGCCATAACGAGAACGTCTCTCGCTATCCGCGGCAGTAGATCAGCTGGCAGCAGTACCTCGCCGCAAGCGAGCTGTGCGTGTTTCGCTGCTCTGAGCTCGACCTCGAGTCTCTTAGCCAGCGCCTGACAAGCACCGTCTAATTCGTCCGTAACATATTCAGCTGTAACACAAAGAGAAAAAACTGAGGATTAGAAAAAAATCGAAAAAAACAATATCTCACAATTCTAAAAAAAAAATCCAAATCGAAAATTCTATACAAAAAAATTGTTCGATTCCGATCAAAGACACCGAACCGGCAATATTTTCTTTGTCACGTTTCGTCGATGAGAAGTCGCTTTTTTCCCCATTCAATCGTATCAAAAATTTGTTGGATTTGATAAAAATTGATTTTTATTCCAAATTGATTTTTTTGAATTTATTCAAAATTGTCTTTTTTTGAATTTATTTAAAATTGTCTTTTTTGAATTTATTCAAAATTGTCTTTTTTGAATTTATTGAGAATCGTCTTTTTTGAATTTATTCAAAACTGATCATTTTTTGAATTTATTCATAACTGATCATTTTTTGAATTTATTCAAAACTGATCATTTTTTGAATTTATTCAAAACTGATCATTTTTTGAATTTATTCATAACTGATCATTTTTTGAATTTATTCAAAACTGATCATTTTTTGAATTTATTCAAAAACTGATCATTTTTGAATTTATTCAAAACTGATCTTTTGTGAATTTATTCAAAATGACTTTTGAATCTATTCGAAATTGACTCTTTCGAAATAATTCAACAATGACTTTTTGAATTTATTCAAAATAGAAAATGTACTTTATCCTAATATTTCGTTAGATTGGAATTAAAATCTTTTTAGGGCAAATTCACTTTGTAATTCGTTTGAATAACCGAACGACACGAAACTCGTCGAGACTCGTTCGAGCACGTTTTCTCCCGTATTTCGAGACGCTCGGCGAACGAGGCGAACGTGATGCAACAATAGCCGTGAGTTTCGCTGTTTTTTTTTTTCTCAAAGGTCCGCTCGATTCTCTCAATGTCAACCTTCGCCGGTTCGGCAAATTTTTTTTTTTTTCAATTTTCTCCATTTTTCCAGTACAGATATACTCGAAAAATGGAAAAATTCGCTTCGGAGCTTCGGAAAAAAAGGAGAAAGCTCCTGAATCAGCTGATTGGCGGAAATCAGCTGACGCCTGGCTCGAGCGACCGTGTCGAGAAAGTTTTCGCATAGAAATTATTGTGGAAATATTTAATCTAATATCACGGAATTATCGATGGAAATTTCGAGGAAATAAAAATGGAAGATATTAAATGGAATCCCCAAAAACAGGAGAAAAACGTATTTTGAAAAATAGGAGCAAAAAAACGTATTTTGAAAAATAGGAGCAAAAAAAACGTATTTTGAAAAAACGGAACAAAAAAACGTATTTTAAATAATAGGAGCAAAAAAACGTATTTTTAAAGATAGGAGCAAAAAAAAATAGGAGGAAAATTTTTTTTTTTTCAAAAAATTGCGACAAACCGAAAATTTCGATATTTCAGAAGAAAAATTTCGGAAAAATCGAGAAACCTACCTCTGTTGTTGCTGAAATTGACGTTTACCGGACACGGCAGTACTTCCATTGTATCGCCGATCGATTCTCGTTTACAAGAAAGTTATAAATTTCCCTCTTAAGAAGGAAAAACTTCGAAATATAGTTGATAATTTTGTCGCTCAGCGAGAAAAAAAAAATCTCTCTCAAAACTCTTCCTCTCGATCGACACTCGCGCCTACGATTTGCACGAACGAAAAAAAAAGTCACTATACTCGATGTCGAATATATATGTATATATTTAAAAAAAACGACGTGATTATCGAAATTCTACGATGCCGGTCGTTATATTTGATTTTGCCTCCGCGAGAACAACGAGAATGTGATTCGCGAAGAGGCTCGTTACGAGGCGGCGTATCGGACGACTTTCGATCAACTGACTCGCCGGCAACGATGACGCGACTTATATACCGGCTTTCCGGGCTCCCCTCTCCCCCCACCACCGCGCAGCGCCGACCGACGAGAATCTCTCTCCGCTGTGTGCGCGACGCCCCGCCCCCTCTCTTGCCCCTCGACTCCCACCAAACCGCCTAGCAACACCGGCTACGTGATGTCTCGCAGCAACTACGCTTCGGGCGTCTTCGGAATCGTTCGGCAGAGCTCGGTATTCATGTGCCATCGAGGAGTGCGGCGAGGGGGAGGGAGAGGGGGAACAAGGGAAGCGTTGAAGATGGCGTGATGTAGAGGGGAGGATACGTCGCCCTATAGCAGCTACCGGTTTGTGACACAACAACGACCGGATAAATTTTCTTTTATTTTTTCTTTCTTTCACCTTTATTCCCTATCGACAGTGTTTTTCGTTTTTCATTATTATTATTATTTTCCTCTCTCGATATATCGGTCTGTGCTTTGTGGCTTCTCGTTCTCGGGGATCAGCTGTGAGGCTCTTCGAAGGTACGGCGAGTGTTAAGCCCGAGAATGAGAATCAGCCAATCACCGCGCACTTTAGAGAAGCTACGCCAATCGGAAGGCTTATTCCTTATTTCTTATTGTTGTCATTGTGTTTCCGGCTTTATTGCCGAATTTTACACGTTTTCTCCATTCGAGCTCTTTCTTTCTTTCTTTGCTCTCTCTCTCTCTCTCTCTCTCTCGCTCGGTTTCTTATCGACGAGGACAAACATTCGCTACTGCATAAAATGCGAGAGAGAGAGAGAGAGGGAGAGAGATAGAGCGATGGAAAATATAAGCGATGCGCGAAGGGATTCAGAGGAGAGAACGTGTTGCCGGGTGTAAGCCGGGTTTCTTTGTCTCACCGGCGTTGCACAGCTACCGGCTATGCCCTGCGTACTCGTATGAGTAACTCACACGGACGTTCCTGTCGCGCTGGTTGTGTGTGTTTGTGCATATGGCCGATTCCAATATTTTCCACGAGCCTTCGGGCAATTAAAATTTTATTTGCAACTAGCAGATTGTTTTTACATAACATATGTTGTTTTTAACCCACCGTCCGTAACTTAAATTTTGGGACACCGTCTGTACTCTGGGTCGTTAAAGTCCGGTAATGTTTTTTCTAAGAAAAAAACGTCAAAAAAATCTTTAAAAATTCTGGATTACTTTTACAACCTTCTTTTTTATGATGCAATCATTTATTTAACCATTTATAGTGAACAAATTTGTTTTTTACAATTTTTCTAATTCCAGAGATATTCGATTTGAAAATTTGGCTTGTGCCTTAAAAGACCCAGTGTACAGATGAAGGATTAAGTGGAATATTTTAGCCGGGTTGGTCGAAATTCTTTGAAGAAAAATTTTATGTAGTATTTCTTATATCGACTATCTATAATTGATTAATTTTTTTATATTTATATTTTTATAGTTATATTCTATTGTAATGTGTAATATGTCAACTTTTTTTTTGTAAAAAGCCATGTTTTCTTTAAAGGGTAATATTTACCGAATAATTATATTACTTAACGAAAAATCGTGTTCCTAACCCTAAAAAATAGATTATGATTTGTTTTGAGGTTTTAAAAAAAATGATTTCCAGGGAAATTTTTTTTCTGCAACCTTGAGCTCATTTGTGGGGTGATAAATCCCATGGCAACCACGGCTACTGCCAATCGATTCTGACACAAAAATTCTTGAATCATTGCTGTTTTCGCTCAAGATAAAAATTTCCAAAATTCTCTTGGAAATTATGAGGGGCAGCTAAAATCATCATAGAATTCTTCTTCCTTCCAAATTAGCTTGCTTTTGTGGACAAAGATATGTGGATGCAAAAAAAACGATATTTCAACCCATGGTGACCATATATTTTCATCGATAGTTCTCTTAAAACCCATTTTATTTAGCCAAAGGTAATTTGATAAAAAAAATGGGTTATGTTGCCATTTGTATTCTCAGCTGATAGGTTTAAACAAGTGAATGTTGAAACTACGGAAATAATTTAGGAAAGTGCAAATTTATTACATATAAATAAATATAATGAAAAATCATATATATGGGGCATTCCACAGCGATTCGACCTGGGTCTGATCCTTCACCTCTCCGATGTGGTCGCAATTTTTTATGGTTTTGTAGTACCTCTGAACAGTACTCAGGATTTTTTCCGGGTTTTTTTTTTATCGATTTAACAACTATAATTTTATAAACAAATTATTTTTAGCCCAAAATTAAAAATCTGAAAAAATCTCGTTCTGTTTATAATAAGCTATTTCGATTTTTTTTATATAGAAGCAGGGACCTGAATTGAGTGGGCCGTTATTCAAACATTTTTTATGAATTAAGGGTGTAAAAAAATGTTTGGATAAGGGCCCACTCGATTCGTTCAATTCTTTTTTTCAAAAAAGCTTGTTATGAACAAAAGGAAACGCCTGCTGCTAACTTTGGCTCAACGCTTGACATTTTTCACACAAAAAACGGGTTTTTTTCAGATTTTTTAAGTTTGAGCTCAAAATAATTTGTTTATAAAATTATAGTTGAGTCAAATCGCTCCAAAATGATCTTTAAAAAATCCTGAATGCTTTTCAGAGCAACTTCAAAACCATAAAAAATCGTGGACAAAATCGAAGAGGTGAAGGGTCAGAACCAGTTCGAATCGGCGTGGAATGCCTCATATACAACACAGACAAAATAAGAGTAATTAAAATTCGTTGTGCCTGTTGACCTCTGAAAATCGGCGGAATCGGCCATATAAGTGCATACATATAGATATATATGTATATATATATGCATGTTCCCTCGTTATATACCCCCTGCCATGTATATACATCAACGCTCTGTCGCGGCACAGTAATAGCCACGTCGTGAAAACGCGAACCGGGGCCTCTCGGAAAACGTTGAATCCATAACGTTTAACCTCCAATTTTTCCGTATCGAATTTTCCGCAATATCCTTGCCCGAGATCCGCGCAATGAATGTTTCTATCTCTCTTTCTCTCTCACCCACTCCCTCCCTCCCTCTCTCTCTCTCTCTCTCTTTCTCCCCCTCCCTCTCTCGCTCTCTCTTTCTCTCCTTGCCTCTATTTTTTTTTGCGCAAGAAAACGATTCTGATATGTTGCTTTACCAGGGTGTAAAATCGAGTTGAAAACTCGCGACGTGGAATCGTCCGGGTGAGTTCATCTCATTAACCCTTTGGGATTGTTTTTTCCATTAAATATATTATCGAGCATCGCAAACTCTCGCTTGGATCATGAATTTCAATATTTCTCGCGTCGTTGATTGAAAAAAAAAAACATTTCAAACTCGTCGGTGGTGTTCAGTCGCTCTTTTTTCTTCTCTGAAATCTCGTTTGACGGAAATAAAATTACGACGCTTCTCGAACGCACATGTGCGGAATTTTGGGATGAGATTGTGGGGAAAAAAAAAGTGGATTCAAGGAGAATCGAGCGCGAAGAGAAGAAAAATAAAATTACGAATTAATGTTACCGAAGAGTTTCAATCTTTTATTTTTTCTTTGTTACGATGCTCCGTCTCTCTCTCTCTCTCTCTCTTCCGCTAGTTTCATCGCTTGCCCGCCAGGGGGGCGCATCGCCGTTTTCCAACACTCGGTCAACTCGACCCTCCTCTCTCTCTCTCACTCTCTCTCTCGCTCTTTCTCGCTCTCTCTCTCTCTCTCTCTTTCTCTCTCTCCCTCTCTCTCTCTCTCGCTCTCTCTCTCTCCCACTACACGCTCTCTCTCTCTCTATCTATCCCTCTGTTAGTTTTCGCTCTTTCCCCCTCCCCTCTCTCCGCGACACGTCAGCTGGGCGACACGAGTGGATGATCTTGCCAGGACGTCATGTAATTCGCTTTATGCAATTCTGCATTATTCAACGTCTTCCCCGAACGAGAACAATCGTTCGGGCCTCGATATTTTCTTCTCTGTACCGTGGCGCGTATTACAAAAACTTGTATTTAAAGGCAAAGTCATAAAGTTTATTCTTCCATGGCCTTTTCCGTCTATAAGCGAGAAGGGGCATCTCCCAAATTGCGCGAATGTCCGACGCGCTCTTTTCGTGACACTCTGATGATGTTTACGAGCCGCGATTAGCATTGTGAGATCGTTCCACGACGAGGGAACAAAAAATATACATTTCGAGACCCTTCTCGCGGCTGAAAGAGGGGGGAAATGTGTACCAGCGCATTTGGAGCCCTCCAAGCGAGCCTCTTTGTTTGGACGCTAAGCGCTAAGCGAGAACGCGTAAGCCACAAGGACCACTCTGCTTCCCCCCACCCCTCCCCGCCGCCTCGTACCGAAGAGCCTCGTTGGTTCGCCGCAGCGCCGCTCGCGGCAGCAGCGACCAGCGGCCTTCTCCGCCTTCTCGTAACTGTAACGAGGGTTACGAGTGCAATGAGAGAAAAAATATATCCGCGTCGGATTGAACGAAAACCCTGAATTAGCGCGCTTAAAATGATCTTCATCGTTACGATTTCTTTCTCGCTTTCGACGAAATGAATATTTTTGAAACTTAGATATTTTTTGAAAATTAAAAAAATTCACAACATTCAAACTGCTGCAATGTCTTTCTAATTGACCTTGCGCAGTCGCACTGCAATTTTGCTGCTTCCGCGATCGGACTGGGTCGAAAACGTCCTCACACAGTTTTCAACGTGTTAAATCGGTTTTAAAAATCTAAAAAATTTCGTGAATACTCTTCAATCGTTCTAGAATGTGAATCCATGATTATTTAAGTCCGAAAGTTATTATATTTCATACTATAAATTAGTATCTGAGCAAAAGCGCTGAAAAAAGTGTTTTGGGCTAAATTCCAACAATAAAAAAATGCGTTATAGTTAAAAAAAAAAACAAATTACCATGGATTGTCGTCATGGACGCTTGAAAATGCACAATTGCAGGGAGAGAAAAATCGAGGATTTTCATGAAAAAAAAACCGACGCTTATTTTTACTGCAAAAATAATATTATTCTTATGCAAACAAGAGATTATAAATAAAAACTAACGCTAAATGAAAAAAATAAAATTGAGATAACTATCTGCCTTTGTGGAAAAAAATCCATACTTTCTAATTAAACAGAAAAAAATCAGGCAACTGCAAATATTAGCTAATTTTTGAATTTTGAAAATTACAAAACTTATGATACAAAAATTTTCAAAAAAATTCAATTTTTGTTTCTCAAATTTAATACCAACCGTCCTCATTACCTGGTACATTAAAAAAAAAAATAATCCGATACTGCAAGGACTACCTCAAATGACCGAATTTTGATAGCAAAAAAAGCGAGAAAAAAAATCAAGCTCTAATATTCGTATCTTCAAAATAAATCAGTACGATCGTATCCGTCGCAAGCGCGATCTTTAATGACTTGCTTGATTTCTCATTTACGCGCTGCGATTTTGTTTGCGCTTTGTCAAATAATAATGATAATGATCCGGGAAAAAAACTCGAAAGTCAAGATCGCGCGATAAGAAGGAACGAAACACGGGTATTATCGACGCGCACGTTCGACAATCGATGATAAAGAGTACGTTCAACCAGCCAAGTTTCGATTGAAATGCATCGTACAGTGATAGACACGGATGCAAATGTCCATGAGTGATCTATATTTTTAGCGTGAGAGAACTCATTGTATCGAGCTTTGGAGGAGGTCTCTATTCTACACAATTTTATTCTACACATGACATTTTTTACGCAAAAGATTCTATTTAAATTATTCTACACAAAAACGTGGCAAGGAATGTTATTCTACACAAGAGAAGTTGCGAGAAATATTATTCTACACAAAATTATTCTACATCGGTTTCGACACACATTATTCTACACAAGAAAAGTGGCAAGGAATGTTATTCTACACAAGAGAAGATGCAAGAAATATTATTCTACACAAAATTATTCTACACCGGTTTCCACACACATTATTCTACACAAGAAAAGTGGCAAGGAATGTTATTCTACACAAGAGAAGATGCAAGAAATATTATTTTACACAAAATTATTCTACACCGGATTCTACACAAGCGAAGTGGCAAATAATATTATTCTGCACAAAATTATTCTACACCGGTTTCTACACACATTATTCTACACAAGAGAAGTGACAAATATTATTCTACGTCGATTTCTACACACATTATTCTACACAAGCGAAGTGGCAAAGAACATTATTCTACACAAAATTATTCTACACCGGTTTCTACACACATTATTCTACACAAGCGAACTAGCAAATAATATTATTCTACACAACATTATTCTACACCCGTTTATACACACATTATTCTACACAAGAAAAGTGACAAGGAATATTATTCTACACAAGACAAGATGCAAGAAATATTATTCTACACAAAAATTATGCTACACCGGTTTCTACACACATTATTCTACACAAGCGAAGTGGCAAAGAACATTATTCGACACAAAAATATTCTACACCGGTTTCTACACACATTATTCTACACAAGCAAAGTGGCAAATAATGTTATTCTACACAGAATTATTCTACACCGGTTTCTACACAAGAGAAGTGGCAAGGAATATTATTCTACACCAAATTATTCTACACCGGTTTCTACACACGTTATTCTACACAAGTGAAGTGGCACAGAACATTATTCTACACAAAATTATTCTACACCGGTTTCTACGCACATTATTCTACACAAGTGAAGTGGCAAATAATATTATTCTACACAAAATTACTCTACGTCGGTTTCTACACACATTATTCTACAAGCGAAGGGGTAAAGAATATTATTCTACACAAAAGTTCCTGCACACATCATTCTACACAAGAAAAGTTGGCGGGAAATAATATTCTAGTCTACACGTTATTATTTCACACGTTATTATCCTACACGTTCTTTTCCTACGCATTACAGTCTTTAGTAAAATTTAGTACTGGAATGGATAATCACGTTTCAGAGTTTCTTTTTTTTTTGGGTTGGATAAAAAAACGTCGCATGTAGAGTTTTGCCACAGGCTGTAATGTGGAGGAAAATAATGTGTAGCATAATAAGGTGTAGAATAGAATATTAATTCCCGCCACCATTTCGTGTGTAGAATGATGCGTGTAGAATAACCCGGTGTAGAATAATGTTGGTGTAGAACGATGTATGTAGGAACCGGTGTAGAATAACGTTGTGTAGAATAATATTCCTTGCCACTTCTCTTGTGTAGAATAATGTGTGTAGCGAAACTGGTGTAGAATAATTTTGTGCAGAATAATATTCCTGGCCACTTCTTATGTGTAGAATAATGTGTGTAAAGACCGTGCCGTAGAATAATTTTGTGTAGAATAATATTTTCTATTCCTTGCCACTTTTTTTGTGTAGAATAATGTGTGTAAAAACCGGTGCAGAATAATTATGTGTACAATAATATTTCTGACAACTTCTCTTGTGTAGAATAATATTCTTTGCCACTATTCTTGTGTAAAATAATATTTTTTGCCACTTTTCTTGTGTAGAATAATTTGTGTAAAAACTTTTGTGTAGAAAATGTCATGTGCAGAATAAAAATGTGTAGAATGGAAGCCTTCCCGAGTTTTGCGTGTGTGTTATAAAAGAATACAGAAGCAGAGAGCGAGGAAGATAAAAGATTTCGCATCGAAAGTTCCCCCCACCGCCGCCGCCGCCGAGTAGAGCGCCACCGTCCACATGCCCGAATCGCCTCCTCATTTTTTGTTTTTTTTTCATCCATTATTTTACGAATCCTTGATTACCGATTCCCGTCGAGTGTTATTGACTCGACATTTTTATCATGCAAGAAATATATACCTCGTCTTCTCGTCAGCGAAAAATATCTCGCGCAATTGTACGGAAAAATTTCGTAAGAAAACCTGACACGAGAGCTCGCAGAGTGACGAGAGGCGAGAACAAGATACTTCAAGATGTAAATTCGATGAAACTCGCCGTCATTATGATTATTATCGTTCGACCGTATTCTAACGTAGCTTTTGCCCGCGCGTCGATCGGAAAATTAGTCATTTTTTGCGAGATTTGAAATTCTAACCTATATCAGGTCTCTATTCTAAACATTTTTATTCTACACACGGCACTGTCTACACAAAAGTTCCTACACAAATTATTCTACACAAGAAAACAGGCAAGGAACGTTATTCTACACAAGACAAGTTGCAAAAAATATTATTCTACATAGGTTTCTACACACATTATTCTACACAAGAGAAGTGACAAAGCATGTTATTCTACATAAAATTATTCTACTCCTGTTTCTACACTCATTATTTTGTACAAGAGAAATGGCGACGCATATTAAGGAGGCCTCTATGCTACACATTATTATTCTACACATAATTATCCTACACATTATTTTTCTACACATTACAGCCTTTAGCAAAATTTACTATTGGAAAGGATAATCACGTTGCAGAGTTGGTGTCGTTTTTTTTGGGTTTGATAAAAAACGGCGTATGTAGAGTTCTGCTACAGGCTGTAGAAAAATAATGTGTAGAATATAATATTATTTCCTGCCACCTTTTCTGGTGTATAATGATGCGTGTAGAATAACCTGGTGTAGAATAATTTTTGTGTAAAATATTATCCCTTGCCACTTCTCTTATGTAGAATAATGTGTGTAGAAACCGGTGTAGAATAATTTTGTGTAGAATAATATTCCTTGCCACTTCTCTTATGTAGAATAATGCGTGTAGAAACCGGTGTAGAATAATTTTATGTAAAATAATATCCCTTGCTACTTCTTTTGTGTAGAATAATGTGTGTAGAAACCAGTGTAGAATAATTTGGTGTAGAAATAATATTTTTCTTTCATCATATTGAAAGGATAAATCAGGAAAAGATTCTTCTATCAAACGCTAAAATTTGTGTACCTTGAAAAAGCCCAGAAACTTCCTCATGCCTAATGGGATAATTTTCTGCTAAAATAATTTTTTTTTTTCAGTCGCCTGATTGTATAATTTATCAGATCGTGACTTATCGCTGTATGCATGCAGAATAAAAAATAAAAAAAAAATGAAAAATCTCGGGATGGACCGAATGAAGCGAGCGGGAGCGAAGAGTGGGGATGAAGGCAGGAACTAGCTCGTTCGTTCGCGTTTCGACGTGTTTTTTCTTGCCTTCTTCTCTCGGGAGGTGGAACGGCCACTCAATCTATATGGGGCGTTCCACGCCAAATCAGGCACCATTTGATTTTTGCATCTCCAATTTTTTTGGAAATTTTTTGTGTTTTATGATTTAAAAATTTTTTTTTTGCCGAACCGTTTTCAAGATATCGATTTTTCAAAAATCGCGTTACATTTTTTTTTAAAACGTCCATAACTTGG
Source organism: Alloplasta piceator (assembly GCA_946863875.1). Lineage (NCBI taxonomy): Eukaryota > Metazoa > Arthropoda > Insecta > Hymenoptera > Ichneumonidae > Alloplasta > Alloplasta piceator. Next base: position 31,613,936 of record OX333078.1, on the reverse strand, counting down.
CGAAAGATGGGAGAAATGAGACGTTTTTTTTCAAAAATTTTTGTTTTTAAATGTACTTTTGATAAAAAATATTGAAAACATTTTTCAAACCGTATTCCTATAAGATTTTCATGTTTTAAATATAAATTGTTGATTTACAAAAAACACGTCCTGATCGATTTAAAAAAAAAAAATTGTAAAAAACTCATACATTCCACAACTTTGAGCCCGAGTAGATAATGGGATAACGATGGGATCTATTTTTTTCGATTTTTCAATTTCCATATTTTAGTAATCCGTGTTGGAAATAAATTTTGATATTTTTTTCACCGGCTCACCGGCAACGGTCATTATTATTTATGATGTAAAATAGATATATCTTAATAATTTACGAACGATGGCCGATAATTTTTATTTGAATATTCATCATCCGTTGAATCTCGAATTTAAAAAATATTTAAACGTGTGAGAAAATAAATGCCACTTAATAAAAAAAACTTTATCAAGCATAATAAGTACATTATTTCGTCTGTATCTTTTTCCTGAAATCAATCTGCGAACTTATTAACAATCACGATGTGTCAGATAATTATTAATAGTAGCTCCTGTGATAGTATTTTTTTTCCCGATATTTTTCAACACTGACAACTAAAATATGGAAATTAAAAAATCGAAAAAAAATAGATCCCATCGTTATCCCATTATCAACTTAGGCTTAAAAGTTGTGGACTGAATGACAGTTTTTTACAAAAAAAATTCAAGAAAATGTATCAGTACCTGTTTTTCTGTAAATCAACAATTTATATTTAAAACTTGAAAATCTCATAGAAATACGGTTTGAAATTTTTTTGCGATATTTTTTTTATCGTAAGTACGTTTAAAAACAAGAATTTTGAAAAAAAAACTTCCCATTAGGGCCATTTTTCGCAAAGTTATGGGCGTTTAAAAAAAAAAGTAACGTGATTTTTGAAAAATCGATAATTCGAAAACGGTTCGATAAAAAAAATTGAAAAAAATCATGAAGGCCTCTTTCAACCAATACTAGAATGTAAAAAAATTTCAAAAAAATCGTAGACGCAAAACGTAAATGGTGACCGATTTGGCGTGGAACGCCCCATATATACTACAAACGTGCATGCGAATAGGAACCGTACAGAATTCACTCTCGACGTGCGCGGACTCTGGCACACATAAAATTGACTACTTTTCGGTCTCTCCAAAAACGTCCTACATTAGGAAATGAGTTTCGAACACACGCGTTCGAGTCCACATACACGTATATACATCCGCTTAGTGAAAAAATATAATCTTACAGAAGAAAGAACATATTTTACAACGTTAGGCAGTTTTCTTTGCCGAGCCAGATGGCGCTCTCTCGTTTCATCGGGGAAGAGAAAAAGGAAGAAAAAAAAATCGTCAATACAAGTCCAAGAACGAAGGATGGAGCTACCGGGCACATAAAAACAGAATGACGAGTAGAGGACGCTCTCGGCGTGTGCGGAACTCGGCCCGAGAAGAAGAAGGCCCTTTGTCTCGTTTTTCTGATGCAATGAAGGAGAATAAAAAAAAATATATATATATAAACAATTTTCCTCTCTGGGTGCGACGCTCTATAGCGCAACGCTTGGGCCGAACCCAAACCGAAACTGAAAAACATTTTTATGCGTACTAAAACATATTTATCGTCTCCGCGTTTTTGACGAGGACACGCGGACGTTTTATCGGCCCTGCTCAATGTTTTTTTTTCTCTCTCTCTTCCTCCTTTCATCCTCAATTCTCGCTGTATTCTTGTCGTGTTTCTTTCTTTGTGCGCCCGAATATATATACTTTTATTTTTCACTGGGCTTGGAAAATTCAATCAACGCTGCAAGCTGCAATTTTCGCTGCAACATAATTGCAGTCTCCTCGAAATAATATTCGCTCGAGCGGGGAAATTTTTTTTTTCGCCCTCCGATGCACCGGAAGGTTAATTTTTTTTTTTTGTTCAACTTTTTTTTTCGTTCAGCTTTTTTTTTACTCTTGCGATTATAATATCTCGTTGACGATTCCTATGCGTTTGTGTGTGACCCTATTGGCTCACTCGGGAGAGTTCTCGCAATTATTCTGATTGTTCAATCGAGACCTCATAAATATGATAATAAAAGCAATCATTATAATTGTATAACGAGACGAGAGAGTATCCGTGCACTGTGTATGCATAATAACTTTACTTGGTGAACATAATAATAATAATAATAATAATAATAATAATAATAATAATAATAATAATAATAATAATAATAATAATAATAATAATAATAATAATAATAATAATAATAATAATAATAATAATAATAATAATAATAATAATAATAATAATAATAATAATAATAGTAATTTTGAAAAAATTATCTATTCTATATACACTATATTGGAAAGTTGTTCAATAGGATATCAATGAATCCGAGTCAAAAATTTTCGATGGAGATCTGCAAACATTTCGTATCATGTAAAAAAATGTTACAGAAATTAAAGTTATTACCACATAAAAAAAACTTGAGCAAAAATCAAAAATTTTACCATATAAGAAGACTTTACCAAAAACCAAAAATGATTGTCATGTAAAAGGCAATTGATAGTAAAAACAAAATGTTTATCATATAAAACAGAATTCAGCAAAAATAAAAAAGTTTATCATACAAGGAAGAATTCAGCGAAAATCAAAGTTTTCATAATAAAAAAAGAATTTAGCAAAATTCAAAGTTTGCATCATAAATAAGGAGAATTTAGCAAAATTCAAAGTTTTCAACATATAAAAAAGAATTTTGCAAAATTCAAAGTTTTCGTCATATAAAAACGAATTTAGTGGTAATTAAAGTCTTATCACATTTCATGGGGGTTGTAGGAAAAAAAAGCATTCGTCAATGACTCAATCGGTTGCGTCAGGTGTATTTTTTTATCCGCGTTTCTTCACAGACTTGACGACGACGACCCGCGTCACGAAATGCTTAGGTTTCATCATTCCTCGCCCCAACTCGTGTTATAAGTTATAACTATACATATAAAACGCATTTAACAGACATATATATGAGGCATTCCAGCTATAACCGAGCGGCCATTGCATCGACATTTTTTTTTCGGGACGTTAATTTTTTTTCAGTTACTTTTCGACAAAAAAAAAGTATACGTATGTCTCAAAAAAAATTATTTTTTTTTGCTTCCGTTTTAACACGTTTCAAAGTACAATTTTAACTTTTTCGATAAGAGTGTATCCTTCGATTTTTTTCAAATAAATTGACAAAAAAGTACATGTAAAACCGCATCTTTTGATCGCTATCCCATCATGGAGAAATCGTTTTTCAATTTTTTCTATGCATTTTTCGATTTTTTCTATGTCTATGAAACTTTAAAAAATGTGTTCGTATTCCTTTGTTATTTATTGAAATGTGTTTTCATTCTTTCTTTACGAACCAAAACACATTTTTTAAAGTGTCTACACGTAGAAAAAATCGAAAAATGATTTCTGATTCGTAAAAAAGGAGGAGGAGGAGGAGGAAGAAAAAGGAAAAAATGCATAGAAAAAATCGAAAAACGATTTCTCCATGATGGGATAGCGATCAAAAGATGCGGTTTTACATGTACTTTTTTGTCAATGTATTTGAAAAAAATCGAAGGATACACTCTTATCGGAAAAGTTAAAATTTGACTTTGAAACGTGTTAAAACGGAAGCAAAAAAAAAAAATTTTTTTTTTGACATACGTATACTTTTTTTTGTCGAAAAGTAACTGAAAAAAAATCGGCGTCCCGAAAAAAAAAATGTCGATGCAATGGCCGCTCGGTTATAGCTGGAATGCCTTATATACACATATTATCGCTCGATATAACACATCAAACGTATATTTATGCAAATATATATCCTGTATTCTCAAAATTTTTTATAACTTTATAATTGCTGTTACTCCCACTCATTGTCATTGTCAATTTATTTTGCTTCCTCATAAAGGAAGCTTTGTTTTCGTGAAAACATTTTTTTTCGCCATTTTTATGCCAATATGTTCAAAATGTCCTAAAACATCGAGAAATCATATTTAGAAAAAATGTCCGGATGGATGTGTGTGTATGTGTGTGTGTGTGTGTGTCCTGAGTTTCAGATGTAAACAATTAATAACTCGAAAACGCTTCGAGATATTAAGCTAAAATTTGGCACACTTGTCGAGCACGAATTGCTCTTCATTATGAAAAAAAAATTGTTTTAATTATAACGGGTGTTGAGATTTGATCGACTTTTTTCGTTTTTGCAAGAATGGCGTAAACGCTCTAACCTCTGCAATTTTCAAGATATTGCACTCAAACTTTGTACAGAATTAGTATAGCTATTGAGGTTGTTTGATATTGGATTTGGCGAAAATCCATCGAGAGATTAAAATTGTATGAAATTTTGAATTTTTTGAAAAATTGCCTAAACGCTCTAACTTGTGCAATTTTTAAGATATTGTACTGAAACTTTGCACAGAGCTAAAATAGCCATCGAGGTTGTTCGCTATTGAATTTGGCAAAAATCCATCGAGGGATTAAAATTTTATGAAATTTTTAATTTTTTGAAAAATAGCGTAAGCGCTCTGACTTGTGCAATTTTTAAGATATTGCACTGAAACTTCACACAGAGCTAATATAGCTATCGAGGATGTTCGTTATTAAATTTAGCGAAAATCGATCGAATGATTAAATTTTTATCAAATTTTTAATTTTATAAAAGAAGCGTAAATGCTATAACTTTTGAAATTTTTTAGATATTGCAATGAAATTTTGTGAAGAGCCAGTATAGCTACACTGTTAAAAAAAATATGAAATATACAACACTTTTAATATACACCCGTCAATGAAATTCACAAACACGGTATATGAAATGCAAATTTTCACACATGTATAATAAATTTTAAAACGTATATTAATGTTAATACACGTATTTGAAATTTAATATACATCATTGAAAAGTGTATGGAATTTACAACATTTTTAATATACGTGTGTATATTAAAAATTCCACACCCGTCAATGAAATTCACAAACATATTCACCTGTAACCTCATCCCATCAGATCTGCAGATTTGTCAGTACCCCAAAAATCCGCCAGGTGGCTACCTCTCGCACAAGCGAACCTGTTCCTCGGCGCTTATAACCTTTCCAAGCTCGCCTATGTTTGATATCCTTATTTTTCAATATGGATACTTATAATACATTGCGGTAAAACGTACGATGATCGAATCCCCGAAAAGGATTCTCATAAAAAATGTAGTTTTTCTTTTACCTTCTGCTAAAGAAAAGACGAAGCTTTCGAAATTGTACACTGTTAAAAAAATCTGTATGAAAATTAATATACATGTGCAGGAAGTTTTTTTGCAGATACCGTATATGAAATTTAATATACAGTGAATGAAAATTCATAGCCTCGTGTTTGAAAAATAAAAGCATGGCGTTGAATTTTAATATACCGATGTATTTGAAAAATCTTACACGTGTGATTGAAATTTCAGTTTCATGTATGCTAAATTTGTATATTAATTTTAATATACGTGATTGAATAGTAATATGCACGGAGTTGAAATTTCAATCAAACGTGTAAGATTTTTCAAATACATCGGTATATTAAAATTCAACGCCATGCTTTTATTTTTCAAACACGAGTCTATGAATTTTCATACACTGTATATTAAATTTCATATACGGCATCTGCAAAAAAACTTCCTACACATGTATATTAATTTTCATACAGATTTTTTTAACAGTGTATCAATGTTATTCGCTATCGAATTTGGCGAAAATCAATCGAATTTGCACATTGATTACTAATATTTTTCAATAGTTAACAAAGCTTCCTTTATGAGGAAGCCAAATTTAATCGCCACACCCAGAAAAAAGATCTAGTACATTTAACTAAATCCTAGTCAAGCCAAATACATTTTTTTAGTTGTAGGCCGGCCTAATACAACTCTATTCATGTCAACGAAATTTTTTTTTTTTTGAATGACCTGCTAGGAAAATATATTGCGATCTAATAAATTTTTATTTAATATTAATAAGTGTTATTTCAAACTGAACAAATATGTATTTAAATGAAATATATCTTTTTTTTATATTTACACAATATATATTTTTAAACATTTCAATCCTTGAATGTATAGCTACACATATGAAGTCTACAATTTCGTAAAGTTTCGTCTTTTCTTTAACAGAAGGGAAAAGAGAAGAAGACCCTTTTTTATGGGAATCCTTTTCGGGGATTCGACCATCTTGCATTTTGCCGCAATGTTCAATGTATTAAATACCCATACTGAAAAATAAGGATGTCAAACATAGATGAGCTTGGAAAGGATATAGGCGTCGAGAGGCAGGTTCGCTTGTGCGAGAGGCAGCCACCTGGCGGATTTTTGGGGTACTGACAAATCTGCAGATATGATCGGATGAGATTACGGTGAATAGGTATTTAGTAACAACGAATGGAATTTTTCTTCAACGTCTGTTTCTCGATGACAGGGAATTCAAATAAATAAATATAGTGGAAGTAAATATCGCCCAAAATTGGATGGAAAGAAAATTTTCTTTAAAGTAGCTAAAAAATAATCAAATAAACGATTATAGTACCTACGACTAGATCTTTTTTCTGGGTGCATACTGTGTGTTAAAGGAAGCTATGTGATGAACTATGGATAAAGATGAGGAAGCAATGAGCAAATTTCAATTTGCAGGATTTTTTCACTGCCACCGTAAGATCTCGATGATTTCCGATAAGTGAAACGCTCATAATATTTTCAATATTTTTGTTACGGGACAAAAAATATAGAAGGCATAGCAAAATTTCGAAAATTAACCGGCAATTTACTTGAAAAAAATCTGCAAATTTATTATGTTAATGAGAAATTGAAAAATCTGGACAATATTTAGTCAATAATTTTTTTTTTTACAATTAAAAAAACTTTTAGAAATTATTCGTTAATAATTGTCATTAAAAAATTACATTAAAATTTTTTTTATCCAGCTAAACGTTGAATTTTTCAAATACTTGAAAAATCATTAAAAGTATATTTTGATAAAAAAATAAAATTGAAAGATCCACGCCTGACAAATAATTCTTTTAAATTATCGAAAAACTGCTGAAAATTATTTTTTGAGATTCAGTAGTTTTGGAATTTTTCGTGAAAGAAATATATTCGTCGATTTTCTCTTTAGCTGAACATTCGTCACATAAATTCCATGATCGATAATATTCTAGGTCTTCGATTCAATTCCACAATTTTTGCCGTCATTGATAAATCGATAAGGCGTTTGATTCGTGATGGACAAAAAGAGAAACCACGATGACGATGTTATTGATGAGACGAAAAAGCGAGCAAGATTGACGAAAAAAAAATGAATTATATATGAAGACAGATAAGAGCTTTAGACGACGATGATACATATATATATATATATATATATATATATATACACATTAGGGTGTCCGTTATTTCCCAAGTTGGAGTTTTTTGAATTCTCCCCCCCTAGATCATTTGTACATCACCTAAAACGAATTTTAAAAAAAGAAACCGTTTTGGAAGTGATTTGACCTTGCCTTTTAGACGTCCTTTTCTCCATTTAGACTACACGAGAATTTTGCGTTTTTTGCATTGTATTTTTTTTCTTCCACAGAAAAATTATTAAAAATAAAACAATCATAGATTCAGCTTGAAATGAGGTTCCTTTAAAAGGAAACATTTCTTAATTGGCGAAAAATAATCTAACCTACAAAAATTTTTATTTTTCATTTTCGGCAAATCATTAATACCTAATGAATCTTAATCTTATATAATCCTAACAAATTTTATAACTTGAATAGTGAGGAACAAATAACATGTTTTTCAAATTAGTTAAGTGAAATTTACTTTTTTAAAATTTAAATTTACCTATATATAATGATTTTTTTTTCAAACGATCCTATTTTATAAGTATAATGTATTTCACATTTTCCTAATCTTCCTGACCCCATATTTCGCGTATGATAGAATAATAATTGCAATACTTGTTTGTTTGTTCGTAATTCATTACCATCAATTTTTTCCGTGACGTCACCTAACAGATATATTAATAATAAATTTCTGAGAGACATGATGCTCGAGAATTTTAATTCTATAAAAATGGCGTCGTATCGATGAGAACGTGACGCACAGCGCTCACAGCGGGAAATCGTGGAATTTAAATTTGACTAAGAGCTTTCTATTTTCACCGCGCAGCGCTTCGAGCGCTTCAAGCGCTGCGAGCGCTGCGAGCCTCCTTCTCATCAGTACGACGCCATTTTGGCGAACATCGTGTCTCTCAGAAATTTAATATATTTGTTAGGTGACGTCACAGAAAAAAATTGATGGTAACAAATTACCAACAAACAAACAAGTAGCTCAATTATTATTCTATCATAAGCGAAAAACGGGTTCAGGAAGATTAGGCAAATATGAAATACATTATACTTATAAAATAGGATCGTTTGAAAAAAAATCATTATATATAAATAAATTGAAATTTAAAAAAAGTAAATTTTACTTAACTAATTTAAAAAACATGTTATTTGTTCTTCACTATTCAAGTGACAAAGTTTGCCATGATTACATAAGATTAAGATTCATGAGGTATTAATGATTTGTCGAAAATAAAAAACAAAAATTTTTTTTAGGTTTTTAAAGCTTGTGCAAATTATCACTATATTACTTTTCGCCAATTAAAAAATGTTTCTTTTTAAAGTAAACTTATTTTAAGCTAAATCAATGATTGTTTTATTTTTAATAATTTTTCGGTGGCAGAAAAAAAATACAATGCAAAAAACGCAAAAATCCCATGTATTTTAAATGGGGAAAAAACGGTCTGAAAGGCACGGTCAAATCACTCCAAAGCTGTTTTTTTTTAAATTCGATTTAGGTTATGTACAAATGATCTGGGGGGAGGGGAGAATTAAAAAAACGCCAACTTGGTAAATAACGGACAGCCTAATATATATATATACATATATGTTTAGGCTGTGATTGAGAATAATATCGGGCACGAAATCTCAAGTCTAATAATATCACTCACGTACTTCCTGTTTTTCTTGTACTCTCGCCCCGATTCATTAAACGCGATTGATGCTTACATACATACTATAAATATAAAATGTTTTTTACATACTGAATGTATAGTGTAAATATAAATGTCCGTTAAATATACTATACTATATATATATTATATGGATATGTGTATCTAGAAGAAAACAGAATTAATAATAGCTATAATAATAATAATAATAATAATAATAATAATAATAATAATAATAATAATAATAATAATAATAGTAATAGGAAATGAAATAAATTCATGATTTCAATTAATTTGAAAATTCTTGAATTCGACAATAAATAATCGTCATTGAACTGTTGAGCAATTAGATGAAGTGGGAGCGTATTTCAAACTGTTTTTGTCTACATTATATTTATTTGGGATATAAATGTCTACTCGATATTAAGGCCGTGTTCTAGTGTAGAAAGCCAAAATTTAGGGATTTTTCAACATGCTATGAAAAAATAACTAAACATGTATTTGCATTAATTTTTTCACCACACATTTATTCATTCTGCAATATTCTACAAAAAAATTGGCGAAAAAAAAAATCCAATATCTTGACAGATACCGGCTGATGAAGTGGGGGTGAGAAAAAAACGTCGGTTTTTAAGAGGAGGCTAAATACCATTTTTATTCAATCCCTACATTATCGACGTATCATCGTCGTCCAGTCTTGTTCCGACAACCGTGGATGAAAATTAATCACATTTTGATAATTAAGAGGGGGATAAATTAATTAACAATTAATTGTCAATTGAGAGGCCAAAATGAGTTACAGCTAATGCCAACAAACTCATTCGAGCCCCTTAAATATTATAGGTTGGTCGTCAGAATCCATGGTGCTACCCTCACTCGCACGTCTGTGAACTACATTTCGCTATTTCGTTTTTCAATAAAACTACAATTTATCGATATTTATCTCTTGATGCGCCATCCAAACTTACGGCGGGTCATTTTGATAAAATAATGTCGAAAACGTCTCGATATTTGTATCGTGGCGTTCTTCATGGAGCCTCACGCTTGGTTTTAACCCGAAATGCAGTAAAAGTTTAATAATTTAAGTTTTTCAATTACAGTTTCTTGGTGGTAAGTGAATCTGTAATTTTTTTTTTGTTTTTTGAAAATTTTTTAGTGAGGTTCCATTCCTGCCATTGTTCCGATGACGTTGTTAAAATTTTATTCAATTCCATCCATTTGTATAAGAGCAAGTTTGGATGGTAATTTCGAGGTGTTAGTGTCGGTATTTAGCCTCCTCTTAATATTTGGAATTTCTAAATTTCCTTTGGAGAGTACATTCTTAAGACATCAAACACTGAAAATATGCAAAAAAAAATCGATTTTTCAAAATTCTACACTAGAACACGGCCTTAATTCACACTAAATGCATAACATGTGCATTAGACTTATTAAAAAAAGCGACTATTTTTTGTTTTTCGAAATTCCCGATCAAATACTTTCGGTGAGGTGAAGAAAGATATCTGTTAAAAGCAGAGCTCTTAATAATAAATATTTTGATATGTCTCATCGCAAATTTCTATTTCCCATTTAAGGAGGTTCATCTGGTACACGATTTACAATACAGATGTTGATAAAAAAAATCAAAATATAGTTATTAATATCTAAAAAGTCATCTGTTAAAATTTCAACACCTGAGGGTAAGTTGTTCGTGAGAAATAAATAAAAATGTAAACCCTAAATAACATGGGCTCGTATGCGACACCGTCTATAAATATTAAATGCACAATCATCACAATACAGATTATGACGAAAATTTAAGAATTAATGAAAAATTATCTAAGGAACATTTTTAGAGCTTCATAAAATCGATTAGGTACTTGTGAGATTCATAATAAATTAATTAGTCTCGAAAATGCTGATTATTTTGAGGTTAAGCATTGTCAATGACTACGCTAGTCACCGCTTATTTTGAGGTTAAGCATTGACATTTTTCTTTTGACTCACTCGGTACCAGATGAACCTCCTTAAGGGGAGGCTAAATACCGACATTTTTCGTGCGAGTGCGAGAGAGAGGATGATAGGGGTCGTGTGAGAGCGAGAGAGAGGTCCGAATGTCGCCTTTAGCCTCCTCTTAAGGGGAGGCTAAATACCGACATTTGCACCTCGAAAATGGATTCTAAACTTGCTCTGGCACGAATGGATGGAAATCAATAAAATTTTGACAGTATCATCAGAATTATGGCACAAATGGAGCCCCACAAAAATTTATTCGAAATAAAAATAAAAAAATTACAGATCCGATTATCATCAGAAATCTGTAATTGAAAATATCAAATTATAATGTTTCTACTGCATTTCGGCTAAAACCAAGAGTGGGGCTCCATGACGAACACTAAAGTACGAATATCGATACGTCTTCGACATTATTTTATGAAAAAACCGCGACGTAAGTTTGGAATCCAAATCACGAGATAAATGTTGATAAATTTAGTGTATTATCAAAAAACAAAATGGCGAAATCAAGTTCACAGAAATCCGAGAGAGGGCAGCCCCGTGTGGAATTCTCATGAAATAAATATTATTCTCATCAGATTCTATCCAAACTGTCTGACAAGTCAGTGGCAATTAACGAAAACGTTGATTTATGTCTCGCGTTTGCATTTTGCAATTCATTCATCATTCATTCATAAATTTAATTGATATTCATCCACCGGTATTGGAAAAAGTTTGGACAGCGATTTTGAGTCGATAATATAGGGCTTCAGAAATAATGTCGGTATTTAGCCTCGCCTTAAATAACACCGGACATTTTTTTTCCAAACATTGAAATTTTATTTTTCGGCTCATGTCAATGTACCAATGAACGACACATATTCTTGTAGAGAATTGAACGCTCGACAAAAAAGATCTCTAAAGATTTTTCGATTAACTTTTTCCTTCAAATGTTATTCAAGGTTAAAGTTAAATTTAGAGTAAATTTCACTCTTTTTTTTAGTTTCCGGCAAAATGTTGAAACTTATTACCCTTATTACTAAATATCGTAAATCTTTCTTGAAACAAAAGTTTAAATTGGGTTAACAAAAATTACGTAATTTTTAAAGAAATGACCAACAGTAGTTCACCCATATTCAAGGTTAAATATATTTTAGATAAGAGAAATATTTTACATTTATCACAAAATATATCTGCTATAAAAAATATAGCAGTTTTGTCAAAAATATGCCGGACGGAGCTGAAACATATATTTTGATGCAGCTTAAACTCATAAAATAAATATTTTTTTAGCCATAAAATATATTCCGAATCCCATTGAAAATATGAATTTTATGTGCATACTTTCAAAGATGATATATCAAGGGCATTTTTAATCAGTGAGTTTAAAATTCAAACAAAAAAATGCCAATAATTCTCTTCTATACTATAAAAAAGCATTTAATTATTTCACGTGAATACACGTTTTTCGAATGTTTTTGCCCGATCGTTATCTCTCGTCATAAATTTTGCAAATAATCGCACGGTTAATCATTGATTACAATGGATTCGTGACTCAATTTTTCGAAGGCTCGTCTCTTCAACGAATTCGTCGAGATTCCGTCCTTTTTTTCGTCAACGAAACACGTGTTCAATATATATATATATATATGGGTCATTCCATGTCAAATCGACCAAGAGTTGGAATCGACCCGTCTCAATTTCGATGAAATTTGGTCAGAAGTTTTCGTTTTTAATAAAACAAAGTTCTACCAAAGGAAAAAAAAATTGAATTTTTTTTTCCAAAGTTATGCGAAATTCCAAATTTTCTCAATTTTTCAAATCTGTCAAGTTAATTATTTAAATATCTTGAAAACTATTATAGTTACGAAAAATCGTTCTGAATTAGTTTTAAAGAGTATACTTGGGGCTACAAAAAAAAAAAAATTCGAAAATTTTTTTTGAAAAATGATGAATTTGGAGAATTTTGAATGTTCAAAAATCGTAAAAATCCAAGTTCCATATTTTATATTTGGTTTAATTTTTTTTATATAATACCTTGTACTGATCTTAAAAGATCCTGAAATTTTCAGAGGATTTTTTTGTTTCAAAAATGTACATTTTTGAATTTTTAAATCGAGCAAATCCACGATAAGCATTAAATTTTTGGTTACATTTTTTTTATATCATACCTTGCTTTAATTGTAAAAGATCCTGACATTTTGAGGGTGGTGTGTTTTTGTTTCAAAAATAAAAAATTTTTAATTTTGGAAAAAAAATTTTGTTTGTTTTTCCTCTAAATTAAATAAAGTTGAGCGATCATGTAATTTTTATAATTTTGAGCAGTAAAAATTTCAATTAATGACAATTGAAAAAAAAAAAATTTTTTACCAAAATTCAAAAATTTATATTTCTGAAACCAAGACACACCATCCTGAACATTTCAGGATCTTTTAAGATCAGTACAAGGTGTTATAAACAAAAAATTGAACCAAAAATTTAATGTTGATCGTGGATTTGCACGATTTTTAAAAATTCAAAAATTTATATTTTTGAAACAGAAAAAAAATACCTCTCTGAAAATTTCTGGATCTTTTAAGATCAGTACAAGGTATTATATAAAAAAAAATTGAACCAAATATAAAATATAGAACTTGGATTTTTACGATTTTTGAATATTCAAAATTCTCCAAATTCATCATTTTACAAAATTTTTTTTCGGCAAATTTTTTTTCCGTAGCCCTAAGTATACTCTTTAAAACCAATTCCGAACGATTTTTCGTAACTATAATAGTTTTCAAGATATTTAAAAAATAAACTTGGAAGATTTGAAAATTTGTGCAATTTTGAATTTCGCATAACTTTCGAAAAAAAAAAAATTCAATTTTTTTTCTTTTGGTAGAACTTTGTTTTATTGAAAACGAAAACTTCTGACCAAATTTCATCGAAATTGAAAGGGGTCGATTCCAAGTCTTGGTCAATTTGACATGGAATGACCCATATATATATGTTTATCGAGAGTATTCGAGTGACACATGTACAAGAGGCACACCTGTGCAAATCTGTAATTTCCATTCGATGTCTCACCCTCTACACACTTACAAGGATGTAATATAATGAAATTTATTTTTGCATACAATGAAATTTTTTTTTTCATTCTAACTTTTTTTTTTAACCTCTTTCAGTGCGATTTCAGTGCAGTGCGATTTTTCCTTCTTAAATACAATAAAAATTATTCATGTTTGAAATATTAATTTAATTTAAATTAATGAGATCAATAAGTAATCTGATGAAACGGGTGTGTACTTCATAAAGTGCTTTTTCGTTTCTCTAGTGTAAAAATGTTGTGATGTAAGCCAGGAAGCCAAGTGGCTAAATGTCGATTTTTCTTGCATCAGGCTTCTTCTATTTTTTTCGCTTTTCATCGTTTTACTCGAGTTTCGTCATCGCAGTGAGGAAGGCAGAGCCGACTGACTGGCTGTCTCGATCGTTTTCCCCAGTAAAATACATATACATGGGGCATTCCATGTCAAATCAACTACTTTTGAAACCTGACCCCTTTCGATTTGGCTGAAATTTTGTTTTCATTTTCTACCCTATTAAAAACATTTTGCAGTGAAATTTCAAACTTTTGTACCCAACCCAAAAAAAAACTTTTTTTTTTAACAGCTATAACTTCTCCCCAAAATGACTAATTGAGACGTTTTTTTCAAAATTTTCTCCTTTAAATGTACTTTCCGAAAAAAAATACAAAAAATTTTTCAGATATTAAAATTTTTAACTTTTTCGAGAAAAATCATCTTTTCTCGAAGCCATTTTCAATTTTTTTTCCCCTCAAATCCTTTGACCAATTCCGGAAAAAATGCCGCCCAACATGGAGTGGACCGACATATTCTTCTATTTTTTGTTATTGATAGAAGCAAAAATCCCCAGCTGAGCTTACTTCACAAAATACCACTCTGGAAATTTTTGGAGATTTATAAAATTTTTAAAATTTTTTTATTATTTTTCAAAAAAGTGAAAAAAAATAGAAGGAAATGTCGGCCCACTCCATGTTGAGCGGTATTTTTTCCGGAATTGATCAAAGTATTTTTAGAGTGAACAAAAAATTGAAAACGGCCAACTTCGAGAAGAAGAGGGTTTCTCTCGAAAAAGTAAAAAATTCCATAGATTTTGATATCTTAAATTTTATTTGTATTTTTTTTCGGGAAATCCATTTAAAGACGAGAATTTCGAAACAAACGTCCCAATCAATCAAAATTTTCGAAGAAGTTATAGCTATTAAAAAAAGCCTTTTCTTAGGTTGGATAAAAAAATTTGACAATTTCCTGAAAAATTTTATTAATGGGGTAGAAAAGGAAAAACGAATTTTAGCGGAATCGAAAGGGGTCGGGTTTTTAAAGTGGTTGATTTGGCATGGAATGCCCCATATATATTGTAAACCTTGGTGGCGTGACTCGATCTCCGTGACTCATTAACGACTCCGCGAGCCATTATTGTCATTATCATTATTATTATTATTGTTATTATAATATACATATATATATTCCTTATCGTTCCGAAGACAGACACATACACGTATTCTTGAGCTCTCGTCTCTTTTTTTTTCTCTGTTCTTGTTTTCACTTTTACAAATTTTGACCGCCAAATCGCGGATCACGGAGATCAGGAAAATTAATTTGCAGATAAGGATTATCCGTCCAATATTTTTCTCCCAAACCTATACACTTGTACTATATATGGGGCATTCCAAGTGAAAACGTGGAGTCATTTCCCTCGGGTCATCAGATCCTTGCATAACTTTTTTTTCGCATTGAATCCACTTCAAAAACAACCTAATTTTTTTAAAGATTTTTCTGGCCACTCCTTCAGGTGGCGCGACGATCATTTTTGTGTAAAAAGGGCATAACTGAAAAAACGCCATTTTTTAAATTCTGCAATTTTTTCCACAGATTCTGGGTCAAAAATAAGTAATTTCTATCATAGAAAGTGGGCCGCGGCTGTCTCATATTTTTCGAAAAAATTAATTCCTAATACCTCTTACATGAGTAAAAAAATAAAATAAAAATAAAACATACCTTGGCAAATTTTGTAAAATATGCAAAGTATCCAAATTTTCTAAGACATGTTTTATTTTTATTTTATATTAAAAACTGCAAAAAGTTAATTATTAAAAAGAATATGAGGCAGCCGCATCCCACTTTCTAATCATGATTGATATTACTTATTTATGACCCAGAATCTGTCGAAAAAATTGCAGAATTTTAAAATATGTATTTTTATCAGTTATCCCTTTTTATTGAAGTATTTTATTGAAAACCCGTAGTAAAAAACTCCATTGAATCGCCAATGGCAACCAATGGTCCTCATACGACTCCATTGGACAATGAATGGGGACTCATTGAGATTTCCGCATTTTTCAATGGCGTATAGGAACGACCATTGATCATTGAATGGATATCCATTGAAAAGCCACCATTGCCCAATGACGTCCATTGGACAGCAGGTGCGGATGAACCGAATGATCACCATTACTCAATGATGCCCATTGGAAAGCAAATGCTGATGGACCAAGCCATTAGCATTGCCCAATGGTGTCCGTTGGAAGGCAAATGCTGATGAACGAAATGATCAGCTTTACCCAATGATGTCCATTGGGAAGTAAATGCGGATGAACTGAATGATCAGCATTACCCAAAGATGTCCATTGGAAACCGCGTCGCGTTAGTTCCGAGACTTGGCGCGAGATGTCGCAGGACGGCAACCCGCTAAACTCCCATACGGATTATGCGAAGAGTATGCTTATCTAGACGATTGTGAGCACGGAATATTAGCAGAAGTCGGTGTCCAAAAAATCCATGCAAGGAGTTCTCGCCGACTGATGCCCATGGGATAATCCCTATTCCGTTTGAAATGGGGAAGTCAATCCTCATTGGAAAATCCCTATTTGATTTCAAATGGGGAATTCAATGGCGAAAATGTCCTTGGGCAATTCGGCATTCATCTCCATTGGTTATTTTGGCAATGGGGAATGAATGGCGATTTTTCAATGGTGACGAATGGAGTTTTTTACTATATGAAAGAATCTCAATTGATTATCGCCATTGCTTCCCCATTGCCTACAAAAACCAATGGAGATGAATGCCGAATTGCCTATGGGGATTTTCTTCATTGAATCCCCATAGGATAATCCCCATTCCGTTTCAAATGGGGAAGTCAATCCTCATTGGAAAATCCTCATTCGATTTCAAATGGGGAATTCAATGGTGAAAATCCCCTCAGGCAATTCGGCATTCATCTCCGTTGGTTATTTTGGCAATGGGGAATGAATGGGGATTTTTCAATGGCGACGAATGGAGTTTTTTAGTACGGGAAAAAAGATTTTTCTCATTTATTTGGAAAAATATGCAAAATATCAAAATTTGCTAAGATACGTTTTATTTTTATTTTATTTTTTTACTCACGTAAAAGGTAGTAGGAATTAATTTTTTTATTTTATTTTAGAAATTGTAAAGAAGAAAATGAAAAAAAATATATGACGCAGCCGCGGTCAACTTTCCAATCATGCTAGAAATTACTTATTTTTTATCCAGAATCTGTGAAAAAAATTGGAGAATTTTAAAAATGGTATTTTTCCAGTTATCCCTTTTTTACACAAAAATGATCATCGCGCACCTGAAGGATTGGCCAGAAAAATCTTTAAAAAATTCCGATGTTTTTGAAGTGGAATCAAAGCGAAACAAAAAATTATGCATGGATCTGATGACCCGAGGGAAATGACCCCACGGTTTCACTTGGAATGCCCCATATATAAAAAAAAGGAACTCAAGATGATTATCTTTTTTATACACCGAAAAAAACAAGACGTCTGTCCTCCATAAAAGTGTTTTTTTTCTAATTTTTTTTTCCTCAATGAAACTTTCCTCTCACTGACATAAAAAATCATATTACCAAAAACGTCTAATCTGGAGATAAAAATCTCGTCAGTCGAGAAAAAACCAAAACTGTTTTTTTCTTTCCTCATAAAAAATATTTTTACGTCTCGCTGAATCTGAAAAGTTGCCTTGATCTGCCTCTTTATCTTGATTGATCGTTTTTTTTTTTGATACGCCATTTTTTGTAGGTTTTTTTTTTCATTGAGAAGGAAAACTGAGGAATTTTTCGCGCTTTAAACGGTAGACATTGCGTCGTCAATTAACCAGACGATCATTTGTAATGAATTCAATTACCCGGACGCTGAGTATCGGGAATTCAATGTAATTTATGTGTTATATAGAGAGTGTCTCGCAATGACTTTTCGATTCCTCTTCGATTTCCAATAAACCTCTCTCGCGAGATCGATGAGAGGAGGATGAATCGTGCGCCAAGAGCATTCAATAGAGAACTTGCATGCATCTGAAATTTGTATTTTAATCTATTGGACTCGAAAGTAGGATAAAAAATAATGTATTTCCCAAGACAGTTTTTTTTTTAAAGTAATATTAACGCTGCAAAAAAATATTCTTCGACTCTAATTTTTCTCGAAAAATTTGAATTGGCAACCATATTGTTGTACCCAACTATCAGCGCCGCCAGTGTCGTGTCCAGGAACCACGTCTCATTGTAAACAGTTTCTGCTCTCGGTGACGCAAAAATCTAACCTAAAACTTACGTATAACCTACAGTATAATATTCTTCAATATTATTATGTACGTCAAAAGTATCACAGAAAAAATATAAATTGACAAAGCAATTATGGATTCATTCACCCCGCAACCAAACTTGGATTGGTTCATGTCTTGTTTTGTACCATCGT
Organism: Alloplasta piceator; assembly: GCA_946863875.1. NCBI lineage: Eukaryota > Metazoa > Arthropoda > Insecta > Hymenoptera > Ichneumonidae > Alloplasta > Alloplasta piceator. The sequence continues at coordinate 31,595,133 of OX333078.1, read as the reverse complement.
GCAAAAACACAACAAGTACTACACCAGAAAAGATATTTGTCCATGTGCCAAATAATCCAGTGAAAAGAAAGGTTTGGTGCGCGGCTGTTGGTTTTGAGAAAAATAAAAAAATAAAAATAAATAGTTATTGTTGCGAAGGTCATCTTGAGGTAAGTCCTTTCTTATTCATTTAAAGAGAAAATAATATCAGAGCAGCGTTGCAAAAATATTATTCTTTACAGCTCGAAACCGTTTATATTCATCGTAGTTTTTCAAATCAGTTTCGAGCTGTAAAGAATAATATTTTTGCAACGCTGCTCTGATATTATTTTCTCGTGTGTGTTCCACACACACTCACATACAATTTAATCGACGATCGTATTAATTTTCCAGCTGTGCGGATGACCAATTCGTCCTTCGATGGCAGAAAACATCATCACGATTTTCTTCCCTATTCTTCATCCTCACACTTTTCATCGTCAATTCTCTCCACATTTTCAGCAATTATTCCGAAAAATTTGTATGGTAACCCTCCGCCGTCTATCAATGACGATATCGTCATCGGCTATTTTTAACGCACTTAGGAGTGTTCTAAAAGTCCCAAAAAAATTCAGAGAATCAGTTTTGGGTCTCATCTCAATAGTTTCAAGTCTTAGGAAAAGTTTTTAACGCTGATTACAAAACCGCAAATTCAATGAAAATTCCGTTGAATAATGAAAAAATTAAATTTTTGTACGTTTCAAGATTCCTAACGGTCGAATTTTGAAAATTTTAACAAAATGTCATATTTTTCGTTACCCTAATGCAGTTTTTGACAGGAAAAGTTCTTAAAATCTCTCTAAAGCTGAAAAACCGTGTATTAAATATTTTATTTTGAACCAATTTTGATTTTTCGCAGGGTGTGATAAAAAAAATTAATTTCTAATTATTTATTGCAACTTCTTTTTTTTTTGTTACATGTAACTTTTCTTTTGAAATTATTGAGGAAAAAAAAAATTTCAGACAAAAATCGCGGCTGTGTATTTATGTACGACAGTGAACCTTACAGTAGAATTGGGTGGTGGGTTGGGAAATGATTTCCTCGTAGCTAACGACCGAGAATGAGTTTACGAGAAACGGAGCTCTCACAATGAATTGTCAAATTGCGGTGAAGCTCGTAAAATGCCCCCTTATCCTCCCATTCCAGTCCAAAAAGGGGCGAGAGAGAGAGAGAGAAAGAGAGAGAGAGAGAGAGAGAGAGAGAGAGAGAGAGAGAGAGAGAGAGAGAGAGAGAGAGAGAGAGAGAGAGAGAGAGAGAGAGAGAGAGAGAGAGAGAGAGAGAGTGAGTGAGTGAGTGAGTGAGAGAGAGAGAGAGAGAGAGGGGGGGGGGGATTGGAAAGAGAGTTCTCCGCAATTTAGCGAATTTAATCGATTGCACCGTCGAGTTTCCTTTTTGTGTCGATTATATATATATATTCTCGTCTCTCCCCCTGCCCTCTTTCCTTCTCTTGAAAGAGGGCGAGAGGGTGTGAAGGAGGGAGGGAGAGTAAGAGAGAAAAAAACTCGAAGAGGACACACCTATATTGGTGTTACGACCTTTACATCAATGTGTATGTCCATCATATATATGGGGCATTCCACACCGATTCGACCTGGGTCTGACCCTTCACCTCTCCGATTTTGTCGGCAATTTTTTATAGTTTTTTAGGACCTCTGAAGAGAACTCAGGATTTTTTTCAGATTTTTTTGGAGTGATTTGACTTAGTTATAATTCTATAAACAAATAGACATGTTAGCCCGAAATTAAAATTCTGAAAAAATCACAAAAATCCAATTTTTATGTGAAAAATTTCGAGTGTTGAGCCATAGTGGGCCGTTCCTTCTGTTTACAAAAAGCTTTTTTTCGAAAAAAACAAAAAATAGGAGAAACCTGAATTGAGTGGGCCGTTATCGAAACCTTCACACAGATACACCTTCAATTCATACGAAAATGTTTGGATAACGGCTCACTCAATTCAGGTTTCAGCTTCTATTTTGTATTTTGATTTTTTTTCGAAAAAAATTTACAGCATTTTTTTTCAGATTTTTGAATTCGGGCTAAATAGTCCATTTGTTTATAAAATTATCATTAAGTCAAATCACTCCGAAAAAATTTGAAAAAAATCCTGAGTGCTTTTCCGAGGTAATACAATGACATAAAAAATTGCAGATAAAATCGGAGAGGTGAAAGGTCAGACCCAGGTCGAATCGTGTGGAATGCCCCATATATATCGCCATATAGAGAATACCCGGACGATTCTATACAGCGGGGTTCTCCTCGTCGGTTATATTACGTGGCCGTATTACGGAATTCTCCTATCGATATAATGTGTAACATTTTACGTTTCGATCCGTACGTGAGATATATATTCCACGGGAAAAAAAATGATTGAAAAAACTCAACATTGAGGTAACTCCGATGGGACAGTCAAGGAGTCACCGAAGGACTAAGATTTAGAAAAAATATTTTGGGGCGTTTTTAAGGAAAAAAAAGTGACCAAACGTCGATCAGAATCATAGAGGTATATTTTTGAAAATCTCGAGCGCTCAATTTTAATGATTTTTCATAATTTTTCAATTTCCACTTTCAATTTTTTTTTTTTTTTCGAAAAGTACATTTAAAGACGAAAATTTTGAAAAAAAACGTCTCAATTAGTCAATTTTTGAAGAAGTTAGTTTATAGCTATTAAAAAAAAAACTTTTTTCGGGGTTGGGTAAACAAATTTGAAAATGTCCTGAAAAATGTTTTTAATGGGGCAGAAGAGAAAAAAAAATTCAGCCAAATCGAAAGGCGTCGGCTTTAAAAGTGTTTGATTTGACATGGAATGCCCTATATATATAATATGTTTGTACCAAATATCTCCCTAGTTAATTCGAGGGACAAAACAAATCTTTGATATTTTCGAAAAATTCCTGCCTTCGATTTTCCTAATTTTTTCCTGATTAACTTTGATCACGCCAATCCCACATGAAAATTTATATAAGTAAAAAATGAGCATAAATGTATAATATATTTATAGGAAATATCTCGCGAATTAATTGAAGGGTTAAAAAAATCGATATTTTTGAAAAATTCGAGTTTTCGATTTTCATAATTTTTCGTGATTATGTTTGACACTGTTAGCTCCGCATAAAAATTTAGATAAGTAGAACATAAGCTTAATAGCATAATATATTTATAGAAAATATCTTGAGGATTAATTCAAGGGGTAAAAAAAAAATCGTCGATATTTTGAAAAAAATTCGAGCGTTCGATTTTTGCTCTTTTTCCTCATTAACTTTAAATCTGTCAGTCCCAAATGAAGATTTACACTGGTAAAATATATCCATAAATACAAAACATTTATAAAAGTGAAATTTTTGCAGAAAATATAAAAGATTTTTGGGCCACATAAATATATGCGTCGCATAAATTTTTCCTGTGTACGTTTTAATGGGAAGTATAAAACGAAATAAAAATAAACGAGATATAATATCCATTGTTGATTATTTTTGTCAATGCATTTTTATCCATTATCGGAGTAATGGATGATGGATGAAAAAAAAATCGTTGCATTATTCATTTTATTTTAATTTACGATAAATGCATTATCTTCTCATTATCATTTTCACAAACCTGTTTATCTTTAAAATATCTTTCGTTATTTGATTTATCACCTGTTGCCACTCCCGATCTCGTTCCCTCAGCTATTGTGTGAATCCTCTATTATCTTCTATTTTAACCAGATTCCCCTGCGTCAGAATACCCGAAGAGATACATATATACTAGGGTGGGTCAAATAAAATGATTCATTTTTTTCCCTCGATATAATGAAAAATGCATCTCAAAAAAATCCTCTGTAAGTATTAGCCCTTCATATTTAAATTAAGAGGTCCCTCATCGCAAATTTTTATTTCCCATTTAAATGATATAGGATTTTTTTTACTTTGGAATTTTATTAGACTTTCACCGGTGAGGTTAGGAGAATTTATTTAGCACATTTTTGTAGAACATTTGATGCTCTACAAAAAAGCTCTCTTGTGTTAAATCGATAAAACTGACCATCCAAAAAATAATCGGCGACAATAATCATAATTCATGCGAAAAACAGTTGAAAAAAAAAATCGTGCGTCGTGCGTCAGAATCTCAACGCCAAAAAAAAACAAAAAACGACCATGTTTCAAAAGGCGTACGGGGTTGAAAAAAAATCGATTTTTTTTTTTTAGAAAAAGCGAAATGAAGCTGAATACTTCCCTTTGAAACGCCGCTTGTTGAGTTGAAATATTTTCATTTTTAAAAGAGCAGTCAAACTTTTTGTGCGGCGCGGAATCGGGGCGAGTGTTTCCAAATTTTTGGACGACAGTGTACATAATATATATGAGGCAATCCACCATTCACGCCATTTCGCTCGGCCCTGACCCTGACAATTTTTAATTTTTTCCATTTTTTCTTATAAAATAGTATACTATGCAAGGAGTATTTTGACCAATTTTTAAATTTTTATCGCATGTATTTCAGAACGATTGCCTCATATATATGCACTGAGAAAAAAATTTAGTTGAAAAGCTCGAAATTCGTTTGAGGTTACCAAATTATTTAGTTGAATACGCACGACTAAATATTTTTACAGTCAACAAAATATTTAGTTAATTACATAACTAAATCGTGATTTGGATCAACAAAATTGAGTGTTGCATAAACATATTGGAAAACTTTGAACGTAATAATTTGTTAGTCTAAAAATAATTATATCTTCAATTAGTATGTAATTTGTTATAGCACAACACCTAAAATCAAATTCACGAAATAATATACTATTCGAACAAAAAATTAAGAAAATAAACAAGAACCCGTGTATCCTAACGAATAAAAATTTAGTTGTATCGAGTACGTCACTGTTAACATATCCGTAACAAAAACGATTCTTGACCAACATTTTGTCTTTGTTAACCAAAGATCTGTAGTATTTCAGTAAAGATAAGGTATAAACGACAAAATATATGTTTGATACACAGAAAGTTTATGTCAACCAAGTTTTACCTACGGCTTATCGAACTAAATGCTTTTTTGAATTGACTGAAATCGAGTTGCATCTAATCGGCAATTAATCTAAAGAAATACATAAAATTGTTGGTTCAATAGAATGCTATTTTGCATGAACTAAAATAGAGTCGTATCTAACCGGTAATTAGTTCAATCAACGGGATAAATGATTGACTCAATAAAATGCGTTTTAATTAATTGTTGCTAAACATGCTATAAAAAATATCTAGCCCTTGCAAAATAACTCAATATGCCTAGTTTATCGGCCCTACAAACAGATAAATGGAAAAAAAAGAAAAACTCGCGCCAATTCTCTGATCTAAGTTCTCTGTCTGACCGGGAATCGAACCCTCGACCCTACCTACCATCCTACCTATCGTGCCTAACTACCTGACACGCTACCTATTACGCTATCGACTACTTCTATGTACTTGAACAAAGTTAGGGGTTATGAAGATTGGAATTTTTCTAGCAAGGGAAAATTTACTCTGGTTATGAATACCTTTTTTCATGCGAACCTCTGATCGCTATTTCCAATCGTACATACAAAAAAATACATAAGATAAAATCTTAGTATGCCCCAGCGCACGCAATTTCACGATGTTTATTGTTTGTTAATAAATACCCGGGAGGAATAAAACATACACTGAGAAAAAAATTTTTGAATGAACTAAATCGTTAGTTGCATACGCACGACTAAATATTTAGTTGTACAATTCAACATTTTTTTGCCGAATAATATTTTGGTCAAACGAAGCGCAGAATTATTCAAGAAACTAATTATTTAGTTAGAACCGAATAAATATTTGGTCGTGCGTATGCGACTAACGATTTAGTTCATTCAAAAAAATGTTTTCTCAGTGTATAATTGATATGTGACATTTCAAGAGACGCCACAGCATCTCGGCCTTAAGTATTCGAAAGTTCTATGTTATATCAGAAATAGTCTAATGGAAATGATTCTGATCGATAATTTGGTACTAAAGGCGCACTGAGAAAAAAATGTTTGAATGGATTAAATCGGCGGTCAAATACGTTCAGCTAAACATTTATTTGGTCTAACTAAATAATTAGTTTCTCGAATAATTCTGCGCTATAAGGTTGATTATTCAGGCGAAAAATGTTAAACTGTACCAACTAAATATTCGTTTGAACGTATTTGACCGCCAATGTAGTTCATGCAAACATTTTTTTCTCAGTGTCAAACCTGTGTTTTAAGTTGAACGAATATAATTTTTCTCGTTTGCTTAACCTCTGATGTTATCCGTACAATATAAACTTTATCGAATTCAACGGATGAATTTGTTACGATTATTGAGAAACTTGAATGTAACCGATGATTTGATGGACTAGGATGAGTTAGGTTGATGCACATTTATCGTTCATCTAACAATGGTTCAGTTGAATCAACTTAAGAAAAACAAACCCATTGTATAGGCTATCCAATAGATTTTCAGTTCTCTGAACTCTTAACGTGGATTGAAGCGATGCAGAATTGGATTGTAACAAAAAATGTCATTCAGTTATCACCACATATCAACTTTAGTTGTTTCAACAATAAATCAGTCAGGTCACCATTTTGATCCAGTTCCGACAATGCATGGCAACTTAAATTAACTGTATGACAACTTGAATCAACTGTATGAAGTCAACTGTTTATATTAGTATACCGAATCCACGAACGGACTAATCCTCATCTAGTGTAACCAAATTTTAGTTAAATCAATCGACTTATATATCAACTAAACCGATTTAGTTGTTTCAACGATTTTCTCAGTGTGTCTGTACATTAGTTTCTAATGAGATTCTGAAAACGAACGATTACACGCAGGCGTTGGCTGCACCATATGCATACATGTGACCGCTAATTGCGTCACTTTGTAAAAGAGGAGCCTTGAAAAAAAAAAATTGCATCGATTGCAAAAATTGCCAGTTTCTTCTTTTGTTGAAGGTCCCATTACCACACTGAGAAAAAAGTTCAGTTAAAGCAACTAAATCCATTTAGTTGAACAAAATTTAGTCGATTCAATATTAATTTGTTTGAAATAATGAAACTATAATTAATTCAACAAAAGGATTTGGTTTACTATTAATTCAACAAAAGATATGAGGTGAAGGAAATTATTTGGTCAATTTCCAGATACAGTTTAGTCCAATTTACACGTTACTGAGTCGTTGTACAGAAATATTTCGTTGATTTCTAGTATATTTCAACTTGATAAATTTAGCTGTAAAAAAAAAGAATTCGTATTTTCAATCACACAATTTATTTGGTACAAAGATATTTATTTGATTGAACTGAAACTTTGCCCATTCAAGCAACGATTTAAGGAGGTCCATCTGGTATCGAGTGAGTCGAAAGAAAAATGGCAATGCTTAACCTCAAAATAAGCGGTGACTAGTGTAGTCATTGGCAATGCTTAACCTCAAAATAATCAGCATTTACGAGACTAATTAATTTATTATTAATCTCACAAGTACCTAATCGACTTTATGAAGCTCTAAAAATATTCCTTAGATACTTTTTCATAATTTCTTAAATTTCCGTCCAAATCTGTATTGTAATGATTGTGAATTTAATATTTATAGACGAAATCCCATAAGAGCCCATGTTATTGAGGAATTACACTTCTATATTTATTTCTCACGAACAACGTATCCTCGGGTCTTGAAATTTTTACACATGACTTTAGATACTAATAACTATATTCTGGTTTTTTTTTAATCTGTATTGAAAATCGTGTACCAGATGAACCTCCTGAACCGATTTAACTAAAATTTCCACTGTATCTTTGTTGAATTACCAAAATGATCTCGTTGAACGTCCGGAAACAAATATTTGGTTGATTCAAACAAATTTTTGCATTTGCAACAAAAAAAAAATTCTCAGTGCAAGTAGCGCGTACTAGAAAAGGAGGCAAAAAAATTGTCAGGTAAGGTCTTTGTAAAATTTTCTTCTCTGGGCTCCGGAAGTTTTCTAAATTTTCACCAGAGATCTCATTCTTATACGTTCAATATTCCACGAAGATCAGGAAACTTAGCCATTATATGTGTGTTTCTTTCTTAAAATTATTTGTCATGTTTTCTTCCTCCGTTTATTTGGTATTTATCAGGGATTTTTATTTACTAAATTTAATTAGACATTATTGAATTTAATTTGCGATTAAACTTGGTTTAATAGTCATGATTATAAGCTTCACGAAAGAGGGAAGATTTTACTGATAGCGTGCCGAGTATCAATTTTAATTCCTGTTAATAACCGTCGTTAAAAATTCATAGCGAATTATTACGTGACCTGCGGGCATAATACACCGCTATACTTGTACATGTATATATATGGGTCATTCCATGTCAAATCGACCAATATTTGTAATCAACCCCTTTCAATTTCGATGAAATTTTGTCAGAAGTTTTCTTTTATCATAAAACGAAGTTCAACCAAAGGAAAAAAAATTAAAATGTTTTTTCGAGTTATGCAAAATTAAAAATTTCACCATTTTTTGCAATTTTTCAAGTTTATTTTTTAATATCTCCTTAACTATTATAGTTATGATAAAATCGTTTTGGGTTCGTCTGAAAGAGTCAACTTGGGGCTACGAAACAAAAAAATTCCGAACAAAAATTTTGAAAAATGATTAATTTGGAGATCTTTGAATTTTGAAAAATTGTGAAAATCCACGATCAACTTTAAATTTTTGGTTCAATTTTTTCAATATAATACCCTGTACTGATCTTAAAAGCGGTTAAAAGATCCTGAAATTTTCAGGAAGGTGTTCTTTTTTTCTCCAAAATATGAATTTTTGAATGTTGGTAAAAGGATGTTTTGTTTACCTCTAAGTTCAGTAAAATTGAGCAATCACGAATTGCTCAACTTTACCTAAATTAGAGGTGAAAAAAAAAATTGTTTACCAAAATTCAAAAATTCATATTTTTGAAAAAAACAACTTTTTGAAAATTTGAGGATCTTTTAAGAACAGTACAAGTGTTATATTTAAAAAATTGAACCAAAAATTTAATGTCGATAGTGGATTTTAACAATTTTAAAAAATTCAAAATTCTCCAAATTCATCATTTAAAAAAAAAATTCAGAATATTTTTTTTTCGTAGCCCAATGTATACTCTTTAGGACGAACCCAAAACGGTTTTTTCGTACCTACAATAGTTTTCGAGAACAAGTACAATAATTTAAATAACAATACAATAGTTTAAAAAATAAACTTGAAATATTGAACAAATGGTGAAATTTTGAATTTTTGATAACTTTCGAAACCAAAATTTTAATTTTTTTCCGTTAGTAGAACTTCGTTTTATGATAAAAGAAAACTTCGGACCAAATTTCATCGAAATTGAAAGAGGTCGATCTCAACCATTGGTTGATTTGACATGGAATTACCCATATATATATATATACATATATATATATATATATATATATATATATATTTATATATATATATATATATATAAAGAATACGTAACATGAGTGATTCATGGATCGTGTAAAATCATTTCTGCGCTGCCATCTCTTAATAATACTCTCAAGCGTAGAATCAAGTTTTTTCAATATTTTATCGACCTCAAGAAATACAACACACTGCACTTAAAATTTAAATTACCATTTGTAGTCAATGCATCGATTTATTATTATAATAATTTATATATGGATAATATCTCGAAAGTAGATACAGGAGAATTCTGCAATATTAAATTTCTCTTTTCGCTATTTTACGATAACTTACCGACGTCGTCTCGCGCTCTTATCGACGGAAATTTCCCAGCGTTAAATAGTTCGCGCGATCGCCACGCCAACATCAGCGCCACAGGCTCGTTCCGTTCACAGTCGACGAAAAAAAGTGCGGTTATGCCGGAACGCGCCTAACAATTATCGCGAGTGTTTGTTTATAAATGGTGCGATTTGACTAAAGGTAAGTTTTTTCCCGAGTAATTTTCATTTTTCCATGTACTCGCAGTTCTCGAGTGTCGCTTAAGTGTGCCTATTTTCATAATTTGTGAGTGCGATAATCCGAAAACTCGTTTCACTATATTTGAGGTTAGACTCGTCGAAACGTTATTGTTGTCGCCGCAAACGATTGAATTTTTGTTCGTCGATGCTGAATTGAATTCAGGATAACGTTTAATCATGGACGCTGATCTTTACGACGAGTTTGGCAATTACATCGGTCCGGATTTAGCGTCTGAGAGCGAGGACGAGAACGAGTATGGAAATGTGGGCGATGACGGAGATGAGAGAGATCGCTCCGATGAGGAAATCGAGGAGGATAAGGACGAGCTCAGAGATAATGCCGAACAATCGTCGATGGCTGTTGTTCTTCACGAGGATAAGAGATATTATCCTAGCGCACTCGAAGTTTACGGCCCAGATGTAAATTTACTATTTATTTATTTATTGGATAGCCATTCTTGCCCAAAACGGCGTAAAAACGTTACCTAACTTTCCCCCCATTACTTTAAACAATATGTATTGGATGAGTTTTCCGTTACAAATTACAAAACTAATGTGCAATGAATGAATGTTCCATTACAAATGAAAAAGGTAATGTGTAATGGATGCGTGTTCCATTACACATTACTCTTGCATTTTGGAATAGTACACTTGTCCATTATACATTATGCATTGTAATGGGTAATGAATATAGTAATGCATTATCAAAATAATGCATTATTTACAACTCTGCTACATTGTCTTTTTTTCCTATTTTAATGTTGCTATATTCCATTTTTTTTCCTCCGTTCTTTTCTTCCGTCGCTTTATTGCCTGCTCTTCCCATATTTCCACACTGGATTCTGGCCCATTACTCCTTATCCGTCATGCTTATATATTCTTCCCCTCCCGGTAAGTTTACTACTATTCTTGTTTGTAAACAGCATTTTAATCTATCGATTCATTGGTTTTTCGTAGGGGAAATTTTTTATTTGTAGCTCGTTTTTTCTGTTTTTTTTTGTAAGAAGTTTACATAGTTCGGGCTTTTAAAAATGATAAATGTTTTGCAAAAAGTATGTTATTATTCAACTTGAAGTTTGCATCGTTTTAATACAACGATAATTGTTTATTTACTAATAAAATTCATTTTTCTGAAGGAATTTTTGAATTGAGAAATTTTTTGAGAGATTTTTATTGAGGGTCTGGATTTTTGAATGCAAAAGCAAAATATAAATCTCACTGAAAATAAATTGGAAAAACTTAGTTTCTTTGCGTTGCAACGATGCAAACTTCAACGTCATCTTTTTATTGCAACAGAAATAGTTTATTTTTTAATAAAATTCATTCTTCCCACGAAATTTTCGGAATGGAAAATCAGTGAAATGTATTTTGGAGGTTTATTAAGGATTTGAGATGTTAAATGCACAAGCAAATTGTAAATCTATTTAAAAATCATGATGCTGAAGTTTGCGTCATTTTAAGGCAACGATAATTGTTTATTTACTCATAAAATTCATTTTTCCTAAGAAATTTTGAATTGAGAAAACGTTGAAACGTATTTTGGGATTTTTATTGAGGGTCTGGATTTTTGGATGCACAAGCAAAATATAAATCTCACTGAAAATGAATTGGAAAAACTTATTTTCATTGCATTGCAACGATGCAAACTTCAACGTCATCGTTTTAATGCAACGGAAATAGTATATTTTTAAATAAAATTCATTCTTCCCAAGACATTTTCGAAATTGAAAATCATTGAAATGTATTTTAGAGTTTTTATTAAGGATTTGAGATGTTAAATGCACAAACAAATTGTAAATCTCTTTAAAAATAATGATGCTGAAGTTTGCGTCGTTTTAATGCAACGATAATTGTTTATTTACTAATAAAATTCATATTTCCTAAGAAATTTTGAATTGAGAAAACGTTGAAACGTATTTTGGGATTTTTATTGAGGGTCTGGATTTTTGGATGCACAAGCAAAATATAAATCTCACTGAAAATGAATTGGAAAAACTTATTTTCATTGCATTGCAACGATGCAAACTTCAACGTCATCGTTTTAATGCAACGGAAATAGTATATTTTTAAATAAAATTCATTCTTCCCAAGACATTTTCGAAATTGAAAATCATTGAAATGTATTTTAGAGTTTTTATTAAGGATTTGAGATGTTAAATGCACAAACAAATTGTAAATCTCTTTAAAAATAATGATGCTGAAGTTTGCGTCGTTTTAATGCAACGATAATTGTTTATTTACTAATAAAATTCATATTTCCTAAGAAATTTTGAATTGAGAAAACGTTGAAACGTATTTTGGGATTTTTATTGAGGGTATGGATTTTTGGATGCACAAGCAAAATATAAATCTCACTGAAAATGAATTGGAAAAAATTATTTTCATTGCATTGCAACGATGCAAACTTCAACGCCATTTTTTTAATGCAACGGAAATAGTTTATTTTGTAATAAAATTCATTCTTCCCAAGAAATTTTTGAAATGGAAAATCATTGAAATGTATTTTGGAATTTTTATTAAGGATTTGAGATGTTAAATGCACAAGCAAATTGTAAATCTCACTAAAAATATGCTCAATGTTGCATCGTTTAAATGCAACGGAAATTGTCTATTTTTCAATAAAATTCATTTTTTCAAAGAAATTTTCAAAGTGAAAAATCGTTGGAATATATATTGGGGTCTTTCATAAAGATTTGGAATGCTGAATGCACATGTCAAGAGTTTATATCACTAAAAATTAATTTTAAAAAAATTATTTTAATTGCATTGCAAAGATGCAAAATTAAAAATCATTTGAATTTTGTATGTACGTTCAAATCCAATCTAACAAATGAAAAAAAAAATAAAACAAAGTACCGAATTATATTTTCGAAGTAAAAAATTAGGAATCTAAACAAACAAATTTCCCTGTAAAAAATTTGAGGGAATAACACATACAGTCTGAGATGTATCATTCTTACGCATTATGATTATAAAAAATCATACGAAAAGGAAGATTTCATTGACATTGCTCTCTACATACAGAAATTGTTTTTATTCCTTTAAACCATTACTCAAAGTCATACATTATTTATAGATGTAATGCGTTATTTGAAGTAATGCACTGCTCGATGTAATGAGTGACTCAAAGTAATGAATTGCTCAATGTAATGCATTACTAAAAGTAATGCATTGCTCAATGTAATGCATTATTCAAAGTAATGCATTATTCTTCGGTTTTGTACCAATCATTACTATAGTGATGAATTTTTTTTTCTACTTTGAATTGGGTTTTTGAAAAAAAAATATCGATTTTTTAAATGTATTTTAAAACTTTATCATAAATAATTTTGATAGACGATGCAAAAAATTTGAAAAAATTTGTTTTTCATCTAATTATAAACAATTTAAAAGTGATAAAATTTTGAAAATAATCACGTGACTCCAAACGCGCCATGATTGGTCGTCTTGTTTATGACGTCATAATGTTAAGGCCCGGCTAAACTCCTACCCCCCGCCTTTCCGTTCTCGCGAGTGCGAGAGAGACAGAGCTAGAACTTTCAACACATTTTTCTCGGAGATAGCTTGATATAATAAAAAAATAACAGTTGGGCCACCTGTACACATTTATTACACAGGCGCCCCTACTCTTCTTTTTTTATTCCATTAAGCCAATTCTGAGAAAAATGGGTTAAACAAATTTTGAGGTTATGTTGACCTTTACACTCCCCGTAAAATAATTCCACGATAGTACACGGTCTTTTAGTGCCAAAAATTGTTTGTGACAACTAATTTTATGAAGTAAATAAATTTGATGGCGTTTCGGGATTGATTCGGCGCACTACGTGAAACCATTGGTTTCGACGTTTCTCATTTTGTGCTCCCCCCCGCCTTTCCGCTCTTGTGAGTGCGAGAGAGAGCGCCTATAGGGGTCGTGTGAGAGCGAGAGAGAGGGACTTTAGCCTGCCCTTAAAAACTTTGTTCGGGGAGTTGTTTTTGTATTATTCGTACACAATGATACGAAACAAGCACGATAACTTTTAAGATTTGATATTTCTAATAAATTTATATATATATGGACGATAATAACAAGATTTAATTGATGAAACGTTGAAAAGCCGTATCAACTGCATGTAATGATGGAGTAGACATGAACATTATGACGTCACTCGCGCTCGGGTCGGCTCGGGAACTGTCGGTGACTGTCGGGCACGTTTTCGGTACCGAGTTCAAAAATTTATTTTCAATTTGTTATAACTTTTTAATTACAACGAAAAAAAAAAAATAGTTTCATTATAAAACTTATATATGATCTTTCGATTTATGGCGAAAAAAAATTGTTCAAAAACCCAATTACCTATTAATGTAATAATGGACAATGGCAGCGTTTATCCATTACTGGTGTAATGAATAATGTTACGTTTTTTGCATTATTCATTTTTAATTTAATGCATAATCGTTGGGTTTCACATTTTTCATTACAAAAATAATGCTTAATGTTTCTATTGTAGAATTTTCATTATTTCTAGAATAAATAAATGCATTATTTTTACATTATAATTTCGGCAACTCTGCGGGACAAAGTGATGCGCAAGTTTTGAATCTCATCATATTAATTATTATTAATTATCGCGCAGGTGGAAACGCTCGTTCAAGAGGAGGACGCACAGCCTCTGGATAAGCCTCTGATAGCACCGGTGAGAAAGCCAAAATTTCAAATAAAACAGCAACAATTACCGGACACGACGTACAACATAGAATTTTTGGCGGACATGATGGACGCGCCTCATCTGATTCGCAATGTCGTATTATTGGGTCATTTGCATCATGGAAAAACAACACTGGTCGATTGTCTGGTGCGTCAAACGCATCCGACGATGCACAGTGTAACGGATGAGAAGCCATTGAGATACACGGATACGCTTTTCACCGAGCAACAAAGAGGCGTATCGACGAAAGCGACGCCGGTGACGCTTTTGCTCCAGGACGTCAAGTCCAAATCCTATTTACTCAATGTTTTCGATACTCCGGGTCACGTTAATTTTTCGGACGAGGCAACGGCGGCGATTCGCGTTTCTGACGGCGCAATCATCGTCGTCGACGCCGCTGAGGGCGTCATGCTCAATACCGAGCGTCTTCTGAAACATGCGCTCCAGGAAAAACTCGCTCTGACCGTTTGCATCAACAAAATCGACCGTCTCGTTCTGGAATTGAAATTACCTCCCCTCGACGCTTATTACAAGCTGAGGCACATCATCGAGGAGGTCAATGCGCTCATTGCCATGTATTCGGACACGGAAAATCCAATATTCGTTTCACCCGCAGCCGGAAACGTCTGTTTCGCCAGTTCCGAGTACAATGTTTGCTTCACTCTAAAATCATTCGCTGCTCTCTACGCGAGAAATCATCCGACGCTCAATGCCTCTGAATTTGCGAAAAGACTGTGGGGCGATATATATTTCAATTCGAAAACACGAAAATTCATCAAAAAACAACCTCACAATACCGCACAGAGGAGCTTCATCGAATTTATTCTCGAACCGTTGTACAAGATTTTCGCTCAAGTTATCGGCGACGTCGACACGACATTGCCCGAAGGTAAGATCGTTGATCGATCTTTCGCAGAGATTTGGATATTATTTTTGGAGGTGAAATTTGAAGGGCGTGTAATTTTTTGAATTTTTCTGCAGCAACGTTTCTGTGGAATTTGGCTGGAACTTTTTTTTTTTACTTTTCATGTTTGTTATGAAGACAAGAATAGAGAATTATGTTTTTTCCCCATGTTTCAGAACTGTATTTCATGAGAAATTAAACTTCGAGTTAAAATCCCACAGATTTTTGGTTAGAAAAAATGTATTCATTAGAAAAAACGAGGAAAAATTTCAGAAAATGTTTTTAATGAAAATTCATAGAAATTTTGAGTTTTTTGTGTAATTGCAGGTAGTTTTGTGTTCAGCGGCAAAAAAATATTTCGATGAGTTCTGACAAAAATTGAGTTAAAAACAATTTGTTTGCATCTTGACCAAAATTGAATCTGTTTACTAAAATGACTAACTTTATTTTATACATGAAACTGCAAAATACTGCTTGGTTCAGCCAATCCTGATAATTTTTTTGTTTCTCACTGATTTTCAAATTCTGACCTTCGATTTTTGAAAGTTTTTGAAGAACCTATCAATTTTTTTCGGAAATTTTTGCAATCCTCGCGTGGCTTGAAAAGTTTAGTTTTTGGGTAAATCGTATTGAACATTTATTTTTTTGTTCAATTTTTTAAATACAATACCGTGTTCCAATCTTGAAAGATCCTGAAATTTTCAGAAAGGTGTTTATTGTTTTTTCAAAAATATGAATTTTTAAATTTTCAAAAATCGTGTAAATCCACGATCAGCATTAAATTTTTGGGTAACATTTTTTTATAATACCTTGGACTGATCTTAAAAGATTCTGAAATTTCCAAGATGGTATATTTTTGAAACAAAACAACACCATCCTGAAAATTTCAGGATCTTTTAATTTTGGTACAAAAAATTTTTTTTTACTAAAATTCAAAAATTTATACTTTTGAAACAATACAACACCATCCTGAAAATGTCAGGATCTTTTAAGATCAGTCCGCGGTATTATATAAAAAAGATTTAACCAAAAATTTAATGTCCAACTTGGATTTTCTCAATTTTTGAAAATTCAGAATTCTTCAAATTCATCATTTTTGAAATTTTTTTTCGGAATTTTTTTTTTCATAGCTCCAAGCATACTCTTTAAGATAAATTCAGAACGATTTTTCGTAACGATAATACTATAATAGTTTCCGAGATATTTAAAAAATAAACTTGAAAGATTACAAAAATTGTGAAATTTTGAATTTTCGATAATTTTCGAAAAAAAAAATTTAATTTTCTTCCTTTGGTAAAACTTCGTTTTGTTAAAAACGAAAACTTCTGACCAAATTTCATCGAAATCAGAAGAGGTCGATTCAGACTCTTGGTCGATTTGACATCGAATGACCCATATATAAAATTGACAGTTTTTGTTTGTATTTCAGAATGTTTTTTAAGGTTGTTTAGAAGCAAATCATGTTTAATGAGAAAATTCTGAAAATTGGTATGGTTTTCAATGAAGTATTTAAGAGGTCGTGTAAAAATTTCACGACGATTTGGAAGCTCGTTATCGAATAATTGAGATTAACAAATTAAATTACATTAAATTAAATGAAATGTAGTCTTATGGAAACTGATATAACTTTGTGATAAGTTTTTTTTTTACCTCTTAATTTGTTGATATCCATGATATACTGAAAGCAACGGAAAGAAAACGAATTTTATTGATAAATATTTTTTTTATTTGTTTAAAAAATTGTTTTTAACAAAACGTTAATTTTTTAATAACGAGCTTCCTAATCGTCGTGAAATTTTTACACGACCTCTTAAATACCTCATACAAAAACATACCAAATTTTCAGAATTTTCTCATTCTTTTTTATTTTAATCCTTAAGGAGGTTGAAGTAATGATGATAGAATTTTGAAAATTTGGTATGTTCTTACATGAAGTATTCAGGAGGTCGTGTAAAAATTTCACTACCATTAAAAAGCTATTTATTGAACAATTAACATTCAAAGGTTTCATAGTTTCTAAACAACCTTAAAATATTTCAAAATAGAGGGAAAATTCTGAAAAAAATCAAATGCGTTCAGAAAAATCAACGCATTCGATTTGTTTAAGAAAAAAGAGAACTTATGGAAAAATGGTTGAATAATTTTTTTTTTTAAACAATTTATTAGTAACTTATTTATAATAATTATAAATTAATTATTAATTAATAATATTAATTATTAATATTACATTAATTAATTATTAATAATTTATTAATAATTATCAATAATAATATTGCCCAAAGGCAATATTATTATTGATAATTGGTGTTTATGGCATGGCAAATGTTGAGAACGTTGATTTATGTCTCGCATTCGCATTTTGCAATTCATTCATCATTCATTCATAAATTTAATTGATATTCATCCACCGGTATTGAAAAAAGTGTGGACAGCGATTTTGAGTCGATAATGTAGGGCTTTGGTAATAATGTCGGTATTTAGCCTCCTCTTAAGAAAATGTTTTCCATGATATTCATATAAATTTAGAGTTCTTGCGAAAACTATTGATGAATTAATGTTCAGCGGCAAAAGAGGGTTCATATTCTCTCGCGGGTCCTTTTTGTGTGGAGAAACTGACTAAATCTCAACAAAAATTCCTAGTTTAAACGGAAAATCGACTAATTCAAAAAATTCCAAATTAATATGAACAACTATTCGCACACCCGAAAATAACTTTCGATCTTCACGTATCGCTATATTACATCCCATTTTCTTTTTTTTCCCCAGTACTCGACGAATTGGGCATAAGGATGTCATCCGAGGAAATGAAGATGAACATAAGGCCACTTTTGCGGCTCGTATGCACGCGCTTTTTGGGCGATATGTGCGGTCTCGTTGACATGTGCGTCGCTCACGTGCCGAGTCCTCACGTCCACGCCGCGACGAAGGTCCAGCACGTTTACACGGGCAGCATGGATTCGCCGATAGTCCAGGACATGATAAATTGCGATCCGGACGGACGTTTGATGATCCACAGTACAAAAATGTATCCGACCGAGGATTGCACGCTTTTCGTCGTTCTTGGACGTATAATGTCGGGAACGCTGGAAGCTGGACAAAGGGTGCGTGTCCTCGGTGAAGCTTATTCCCGCGCCGATGAGGAAGATTCGCGAATACTGACGGTCGGCAGATTGTGGATAAGCGAGGCGCGTTACTCCATCGAATTGAGTCGCGTTCCAGCCGGAAATTGGGTATTGATCGAGGGCATCGACAGGCCAATCGTCAAAACAAGCACCATCACGGATTTGAGCAATTCCGATGATCTCCACATATTTCGGCCATTGAAATTCAATACCCAGAGCGTCATCAAGATCGCCGTTGAACCGGTAAATCCATCTGAATTACCGAAAATGTTGGACGGTCTGAGAAAAGTAAACAAGAGTTATCCGCTTTTGGGGACGAGGGTCGAGGAAAGCGGCGAACACGTCGTACTCGGTACAGGTGAACTTTACCTCGATTGCGCGATGCACGATCTCCGACGCATGTATTCGGAGATTGACATCAAAGTTGCCGATCCTGTGGTCGCCTTTGCCGAGACCGTCGTCGAGACGAGTTCCCTCAAATGTTTCGCCGAGACGCCGAACAAGAGAAACAAACTGACGATGATCGCGGAACCTCTCGAGAGAGGCTTGGCTGAGGATATCGAGGCGGAACTCGTTCGCATTTCGTGGAATAAGTAAGATCGTGTTAGGATTGATCATCGATCGTAATTTACGGATGGACGATGTTGAAAATTATCGATTATACGCTACTGGAAAAAATTGAGGGATCAAAAAAATTTCCTAAATTTTTAGTGGTTTTTAACAATGCTGTATCTCAGTCAAAAATGAACGTATCGAGGTATAAAAAAAAGCATTTTGAAGCTTCAAGTTTCTAGTTTTGAGATATTTCGACAAAAAAAAATCGAAGCTACAGGTTTCACGCAATCCTGAGAAATACCGAGAAAAACAAATTTGGCAAATTTTCATTACTTTTTTTTGGCTGCAGTGACTTGGAAAAAAGATTCCAGCGGAACCATTGCGTGGATTGGATGGCTTGTTTATTTAGCTTCAATTTGCTTTTTTTGAGACCTCGATGCGACCATTTTTCGCTGAGATATTGGAATTTTTATAAAAAAAAATCCTTTTGTGTTTGACCATTGATATCTCAGCAATCAATGATCGCACAGAAATTAAAAGGGGGATTTCGAAAACTTGAATTGATGCTCTACAAGGATTGACGATGGTTTTTTGAAAAAAAAAAAAATCTTTCCTTGCCATGAATTTGAAAAAACAGGAAAAAAGGGCTATTCATGGTTTTTTAGGAAATCAACGACTAAATTTGAACTATTGGCAAAACGACTAATATTGAGCATGACTTTTACAGCTCAATATACCCACAAAAACCCTGTGAAGTTTCAATTTGATCTATCGAGCAGTTTTTTTTGTTTCAAGCAATCATATTTTTGGAAAAAATTGAAGGATCATGTTTATTGCCCCTAAAGACTTCATAAACATTATTAAAACTAAGAAAAGAAAAATTGTTGAGCTTTTTCCACATTTTTATTGCAAACAACGTTTAAATTTATAGAAAAAAGAAAATTAAAAAAAATTTATCTGATTCACGCATCCGTCAAAGTCGATTTGCGAATGGACGAGCCTGAAGGGGTCAAAAAATCATGATTTTTTTTTGTTCTATTCGTCTTTTTTAACATATGAAGGGCTATTGTCAATGGGAAATCGACCGCTGATCACGAATATGCAATGAAACAAATTAAATTCCGACGAGAAACAGGGGAAAAGACTGTTTCTATGCAATTTTAGGCTCATAAGGAAATGAAAGGTCGTAGAGGGCAAAATAAAATCACATCTTCAGTATTTCGTCAAGATACGATCACAATTATGCCCACAACGAAAAAGTAGAGGATTTTATTTTTTTTACAATTTTTTAAACTTTTTAAGCCTTTCAAAATGATTTTTGGCACAAATTCGTCGGGGAAAAATTATTTTTTGGATCTGGGAAACCGGGAAAAGTCAGGAATTTTTTCCTGAATCCTGAATAATCGATTATTTTAATAAAATAGATTATTGTAAATCGATGTTCTTTTAAGAAACAATTGGAACAACGAGTGTTTTCATTATTTAAAATACCTAAATGTTTTGTGCAAGATAAAGAAAAAGCAAATGTGCAATTGTAGTCTCTCCTTTTTTAGTCTGCGATCAATTAACTTTTTTCTATTTAATTTTTTTGTGTGGGAAAAATTGAATAGTTCATGCAGGTTGTCAATATATTCTTTAACAAACATCGTTTTTATCCGAAGATAGTGATTTTTATATTTTTAAGGGGAGATTTAACACAGACATTATCACATCAAAATTATTATCTAAACTTTTTTGCACACCGCTTAATAGAAATCAATGAAATTTTAGCAATTAATGCAGAATTATTGTACGAAAGTAGCTTGACTTGGATTTCTTGCAAGGCAATATGTAATTATACGGAAACTCCAAAAAAACCGGTTTTGTCAGTAAGCCAGGGATTGTTCTTATCGACAAAGATTATGTCCAAATTTCCATTGCAAATTATTATTGAGGTTTATTGAGGTTTATTGAGGTTTATTTCAAATTACTCTCAGAAAAACTTAAGGAGACTGCTGTGCTGTCATCATACTCTATTCGTTTTCAAAATTTCATTGATTTCCATTAATTTGTGTCCCCGAAGGTTTGAGTCGACATTTTGAAGTGATAACGTCAGCATCAACCTTCCCCTTGAGACAACTTTAAGAAGTTCTCTGATAAATATTGATCTTTAAATAATCCGATAATATCGCCTATTATGATTAATCGACACTTTTTAATTGATTTTGCAGAAAACGATTGGGCGAATTTTTTCAAACGAAATACGACTGGGATTTGCTAGCTGCGAGAAGTATTTGGGCTTTCGGTCCAGATTCCACGGGTCCGAATATTCTCGTTGATGATACTTTACCGTCCGAAGTCGACAAGTCACTTTTGAGCAGCGCCCGAGATGCGATTACTCAGGGCTTTCAGTGGGGGACACGCGAAGGTCCTCTTTGCGAGGAGCCCATTCGTAATGTCAAATTCAAAATATTGGACGCGATCATTGCTCAGGAACCGCTTCATCGCGGTGGTGCGTACATTTTTTTGGAAAAAAATATTCGAGAATCTCATGAAGCAAAATTCGAGAGAACAAACTTTGGCCATCGTATTTTGTAAATAATTTCTGCAAAGATCTATTTCTTCATCGTGAATCGAATCGTGCTTTGCACTGTGTCGTGCATCTTTACTTATGGATAATTTTATTCATAATTTTTCATTCATTCATAATTTTTCAAATTAATTTCCTTGGTAATTTGGATTCTTGAAATTCCGGAATTTTAATAGATTGATTTCTAAAAATTTCAAGTTTTAAAAGGCACTAAGAGGTCAAGAATTCGGCTTCATTTCCTGTTTTTAAAAATTATTTTTACAATTTGTTTCTAGATTTGGACTCTATTTTGAAAACGACTGTTTTTCGCCTTTTTTCCCTCCTCGAAGCACCCATTTTCTAGAGGCATTTTTTTAAATACATTTCTACGATTCGATTCATAAAGGGGAAATGTTGAGCTTCAGTTTCCTTTCTTTAAAAACTTTGAGCGATTTTTTTTCCAAAGTTATTCTGTTTTTTGTGAACAAAGAGGAAATTTGAAAAATCTCGTATAACACGAAAACAAAGAGGGTTCATGAAAAACTTGAAAATAGTAAAAAGTTGCCTCCGTTTTCATTGAGTTTAGAAGAATTTTATCAGATTTTTTTTTCTAACATTTTTTTTTATGTTGAGGCAGGAAACAAAATTGCGGAAAAAAATTTGAAAAAAAATTCCAATGTGTTGAAAATAGTAAAATAAATTATTTTCCCCTCTTGAAATTTTATCAATAATCCCATAGTTCTTGAGTTATGGTATTTAAGTGATCTGAGCTCCGACCCAGAAAATGAGTCAAACAAATTTTGAACAAAAAATGTGATAAAATTCCTCTGAACTGAATGAAAACGGACGTAACTTTTTGCTATCTTGAAGTTTTTCATGGATCCTTGTTGTTTTCGTGTTATACGAGATTTTTCAAATTTCCTCTTTTTTTCACAAAAAACAGAATAACTTTGGAAAAAAAATCGCTCAAAGTTAAAAAAAAAAGGAAATCGAAGCTCGAACTTTCCTCTTTATGAATCCAATCGCAAAAATGTATTTAAAAAAACTCCTCTAGAAGATACGTGAACCTGAAGAGTGGGGAAAAAAAGGCGAAAAACCGTTTTTTTCAAAATAGAGTCGAAATCTGGAAACAAATTGTAAAAATAATTTAAGAAACAGGAAATGAAGCCGCATTATCATTTGTAAAATTAGTTTACGTTGACTTCCGGTGAAATGGCATAAAAAATGTTCCAGACCTTTTTTGAAGTTTTGTCCGGAACCTTTTCTCCGGTAGTGTATATAATCACGAAATTCTGAGGCTTAAAATGTGCCTTTTAAAAATAAATATTTCCGGTAATTTCATTAGTAATCGATCTTGAAAATTGGCCATCACAATAAGGCAATTCCAAGCCATAACATTATAAAATTTGAATCTTCAAAGTTCACTTATTGCTAATTAATATCCTTGTCAACTTGGCCGAAAAACAATTTTGAAAATCTTAAATCATAATACGAATCGTTCAAAGTGTAATATCATAAAATTTCATGCCTTAAGATTTAAAAAAAATTCACTTTTCAAAATTATCTCCGATAATTCATTTCGTACGCAATCTTGTATTCCAATCTTTACGTTCAATTTAAATCTTTAATCGTTTAATGTTAACCATGTGTAAAATATTAAGCCTCAAAGTTCATGTTTTGATATATTCGACAGAATAACTTTAAGGGGAGGCTAAATACCGACATTTGCACCTCAAAAATGGATTCCAAACTTGCTCTGGCACGAATGGATGGAAATCAATAAAATTTTGACAGTATCATCAGAATTATGGCACAAATGGAGCCCCACTAAAATTTATTCGAAATAAAAATAAAAAAATTACAGATCTGATTATCATCAGGAATCTGTAATTGAAAATATCAAATTATAATGTTTCTACTGCATTTCGGCTAAAACCAAGAGTGGGGCTCCATGACGAACACTAAAGTACGAATATCGATACGTCTTCGACATTATTTTATGAAAAAACCGCGACGTAAATTTGGAATCCAAATCACGAGATAAATGTTGATAAATTTAGTGTATTATTGAAAAACAAAATGGCGAAATCAAGTTCACAGAAATCCGAAAGAGGGCAGCCCCGTGTGGAATTCTCATGAAATAAATATTATTCTCATCAGATTCTATCCAAACTGTCTGACAAGTCAGTGGCGATTAACGAAAACGTTGACTTATGTCTCGCGTTTGCATTTTGCAATTCATTCATCATTCTTTCATAAATTTAAGTGATATTCATCCACCGGTATTGGAAAAAGTTTGAACAGCGATTTTGAGTCGATAATATAGGACTTCAGAAATAATGTCGGTATTTAGCCTCGCCTTAAGGGGAGGCAAATACCGACATTATTACCGAAGCCCTACATTATCGACTCGAAATCGCCGTCCAAAATTTTTCTAATACCGGTGGATGAATATAAATTCAATTTACGAATGAATGATGAATGAATTGCAAAATGCAAATGCGAGTCATAAATCAACGTTTTAGTTGATTTCCACTGACTTGTCAGACAGTTTGGATAGAAGTATGATGAGAATAATATTTATTTCTGTGAACTTGATTTCGCCATTTTGTTTTTCGATGAAACACTAAATTTATCAACATTTATCTCGTGATTTGGATTCCAAACTTACGTCGCGGTTTTTTCATAAAATAATAATGTCTCAGACGTATCGATATTCGTACGTTGGTGTTCGTCATGGAGCCCCATTCTTGGTTTTAGGCGAAATGCCGTAAAAGCATTATAATTCACTATTTTCAATTACAGATTCCTGATGATAATCGGATCTGTAATTTGTTTTGTTTTTCGAAAAAAATTTAGGGGCTCCATTTGTGTCATAATTCCGATGATATTGCACTGAGAAAAAAAAATTGTTGAATGAACTAAATCTTTAGTCGCATACGCACGACTAAATATTTAGTTGTGCAAACCCAATTTTTTTTACCTGAATCATATTTTGGTCAACTGAAACGCAGAATTATTCAAAAAATAATTATTTAGTTAGACCCAATAAATATTTAGTCGTGCGTATGCAACTAAAGATTTAGTTCATTCAACAATTTTTTTTCTCAGTGTGTCAAAATTTTACTGATTTCCGTCCATTTGTGCCAGAGCAAGTTTGGATTCCAATTTCGAGGTGCTAATGTCGGTATTTAGCCTCCCCGTAATACAGCCGTAAGTTTTACGTGGATACGTTTATGCATAAGAGGATATTCGGTCAATTGGAAGACCAATACGAATTAATGTTTCAAACATCGAAGTCGGTAAGTACGAGATCTACTGTATCGCGCTTTGTCGATATAGTAGATCCCATACTTAGTGACGTAATTCGCTTTTGCACCAACAGATGGCGGTCATCTATATCAACCTGTTCACGAAATGACCCCTATTACAAACGAAATCATAGACGTATCCACGTCGAAAAATGTAGAAATTGAGAAAGTTTTTTAAATAAAAAATTTTAACTCTCAGGTGGTCAAATAATACCGACCGCGAGGCGCGTTGCTTATTCGGCGTTTTTGATGGCAACGCCCCGTTTAATGGAGCCCTATCTATTCGTGGAGGTTCAAGCACCGGCGGATTGCGTCTCGGCCGTTTATACGGTACTCGCAAAGCGACGTGGTCACGTGACTCAGGATGCACCGGTACCAGGAAGTCCGTTATACACGATAAAGGCGTTCATTCCGGCGATCGATAGTTTCGGTTTTGAGACGGATCTGCGAACTCACACACAGGGTCAGGCATTTTGTTTGTCGGTGTTTCACCATTGGCAAATAGTACCGGGTGATCCCCTCGACAAGAGCATTACGATAAGACCTCTCGAGCCTCAACCGGCGACGCATTTGGCGCGAGAATTTATGCTCAAAACAAGAAGACGCAAAGGACTCTCTGAGGACGTTTCGATAAACAAATTCTTCGATGATCCTATGTTGCTGGAATTGGCACGACAAGATGTACTCTTGAATTATCCACTGTGATTAAATAAATGTCCTCGTTCCGGACCATTTCCAAGAACGGCGATTTTCAAAAACATTTTCAATTTTAATATTTTCTCTCTCCTTCGGATTTTTGAAATGTATTAAGTCCATGGGATTAAAATGTACAAAATGCAGGGGATAATGAGGGTCCAAGAGATTCCCATTGTTTTGCAATTGATTTCACATAGAATTATTGTGATTGAAAACCATTTTTCAATTTTTGCTGCAAAATAATTATGAGTTTGAAGGTTTTTAAACAATTGCACTAACATTGAAAATGGAAAATTAGCGCGTTTTTCTTTGATGAATTTCAAATGATTTGTAAAAAAAACCATATCCAGTGTTTTGAAATATTAACTAGTTGTAATTATGATTATTTTTTATAATTTCGTTATTTTCTATTTTGCAAAATCTTAGAAGGATCGGTCTTTGAAATAAAAGTATGTTTATATTGTTAGCGGTAAAATGAAGTTTAAAAGAAAAACAATATTCGAAAAATGAATAATGAAGACCCAAGAGATTCCGATTATTTTGCCATTTATTTCGCATAGAATTGTTTTTATTAAAAACCATTTTTCAATTTTCGCTGCAAAATAATTATGAGTTTGAAGGTTTTTAAACAATTGCACTAACATTTAAAATGGAAAATTAGCGCGTTTTTCTGTGATGAATTTCAAACGATTTGTAAAAAAACCATATCCAGTCTTTTGAAATATTAACCAGTTGTAATTATGATTATTTTTTGTAATTTCGTTATTTTCGGTTATTTTCTATTTTGCAAAGTCTTAGAAGGATCGATCTTTGAAATAAAAGTATGTTTATATTTTTAGCGCTAAAATGAAGCCTAAAAGAAAAACAATAATCGAAAAATGGATAATGAAGACCCAAGAGATTTCGATTATTATGCAATTTATTTCACAGATATAGAATTATTTTATTAAAAACAATTTTTCAATTTTCGCTGCAAAATAATTATGAGTTTAACGGTTTTCAAACATTTGCACTAAAATTTTAAATGGGAAATTAGCGCGTTTTTCTTCGATGAATTTCAAACGATTTGTAAAAAAAAAATTATAACCAGTCTTTTGAAATATTAATCAGATGTATTTATGATCAGCTTTTTGTAATTTTATTCGTTATTTCCGGTTAGTTTCTGTTTTGAAAAATCTTCGGATTGATCTTCGAAATAAAAGTAAGTCTATATTGTTAGCGCTAAATTGAAGTTTAAAAGAAAAACAATAATGGAAACTTTGGAAAAGTTATTATGGACATTCATCGATATCGATATTAATTCGTATCGTCAATGAGGACGTTCTTATATGAAAATTTTAAAAATTTCATTTCTAAAAAAACTTCATCAATACCGTAAATATAAAATCGGTCATTTTTTCGATAAATTACGAATAATTTGTCAAAAAAAAATATCAATACTATTCTTTTTCGATTATAATTATAATTATCAATTTTAGCGTTATTTTCGATCATAACAATCATATATTTCTTTTGTCATAGCGGTTATATTGGTCATTTGAAAAATCGTGAGTTTCAATTTTTTAATATTTATTCGTATCGTAAACAACGAGGTTTTTATTTCAAAACTCTTGAATAACAGAAACAATTAAATTAGCTATATATTTCAGCTCTGCCAGAGGTCAAAGACGCGTGTGGACATAGTTGAGCTCTCCAGCGATAAAGAAGACTTCAATGCTTTTATACGAGAGAGAGGGACGAGGGTCCCAATTTCCGATCTATATATATATATAATCTCTTCCACATTCGATGGTCGGAAACTGGGCCCGGTGGGGCCCAGCGTCTCGGGGCATCACATACCAAGAGTCCCTCGGCAAACACTAAAATATATATATATATATATAGTATGCACGGAGATTCTCTCCCCTCTCCAAGATGGCCGCGATGTTGTTATTTCGCGCCACGGTGGCGCCACCGTCGTACAATTTCTCCCTCTCTCTCTCTCTCTCGCTCTGGCGCAGGTAAACGGGCCCGCACCGCGATTCTGGGGGAAGGGTAGAGGCCTTGCAGGTGCCGCCATGTCAGTGCATGCCTAACCTCGTAGTCGCGCGGTCCACACGAGAGAACGGGCTTTGAGAGGGCTCTGTATTGAGAAAAACGCCGCGTATTTAACTTCGAGTGTTTCGAAATTGCGTCCAAGTTCAGTGCTTTTTTTTTTCATCACAATAGTCTCTCGACACGTTTGACCATTTTTGGAGCATTATAGTGCAGGTCAATCTTTGAAGCGAAAAGAGCGTTGACAGAGATTTTTACGAGAGAACAAAGACGCGTGTGTGTGTGCTCGAGAGAGAGAGAGAGAGAGAGAGGGGCACGCTGAGAGATCGGGAGGAATGCGCTGGAAATGAGGAAGAAAGCAACAAGCTGAACCTCGTACGACATATATAGATATACTCGTATGTTTTTGTCTATTTGCTTCTCTATTTCCGGTGACAATTGCTCCGAAATACGAAAAATCGGAGCCGCACATTCGCATTTTGTTAATTGGCCTCTCGACTCGCACCGATTTGAGCGAGAAAATATTCTTCTATATTGGAAGAAAAATACGAGTGAGAAAAAATCCTTCGAGGGGGATAAAAAGCGTGGGTTGATTTTTTAAGGCCGTGGGAGAGAAAAATTGAACAATACAAATTTTCGAATGCAATCTTCGATCGCCGGAAGTGTTCATCAGTGACGAAAATATGTAATTGTGAATATGGAAAGTACGAACCAGTGATTTTTCGTGAGTGTAGCGTGTTTTTTTTTCTTCGATTCAAACAACGATTTCGGCGTCGCGGTGATAAAACGACCGATTGAGGTATATAAAACCGGAAGTTGATTCGTGAAATCTTCCGAGCGATCGTTTGACTTCACTATAAACATCGTTGAGCCTCATCTTTTTATCATCGATACGAATGATTCTTTGCGCGGAGTCTGTAAATCGATAAATCGTGAAATTGTGAATGACGAGCGGCGAATGGGTTTTTTAGCTCCATAAATTACCGGAAAATTAGTTTTTTTGTCGACGATCTGAACGACTCGCTGTGCAGAGTTTATAAATCAATGGATTAACGATAGATTATTCAAAACGAAGAGAAACCGGAAGTCCTTTGAGAAGAACGTCAAATCGATTGTTTTCATTATTGAAAATATCAATAAATGTGCAATTTCTTCTCTGATCCAACGAACTTGCTTTACAGAGTTCATAAATCGAGGAGCTTACGATAATCGATGCAAATGCACGTAAAACCGGAAGTGCCTCGAGAAAAAGCGTCAACTCGATAGTTTTCATCACTGAAAACATCAAAAAATTTGCATATTTTGCTTCAATCCAACGAACTCAGTGTACAGAGTTTATAAATCAATGGATTAACGGTAATGACTCAAAATGAAGCAAAACCGGAAGTCCTTCGAGAAAAATCGTCAAATGGATTGTTTTCATGATTGAAAACGTCAATAAATGCGCAATTTCTTCTTTGATCCAACGAACTCGCTTTACAGAGTTTATAAATCGAGGAGTTTACGATAATCGATGCAAATGCAAGTAAAACCGGAAGTTCCTCTAGAAAAAGCGTTAAATCGATAGTTTTCATCACTGAAAACAAAAAAAAATAGCATCTTCCGCTCCAATCCAACGAACTCAGTCCACAAAGTTAAAAAATCAGTGTATCCACGATAATTCGAGAAAATAAAAGAAAAACCTAGATTCCCTCCAGAGTGAGACAGCAAAATCGAGGCTTCCATCGAAAAATCTCGTTCCTTCTCCCATCGAAGACAAAGGTAGTGCGACACGTGGAATACTCGTTGGTAGTAAACACGCGGGCGCCGGGTGAATTCCTTCGGTCATGGGAATACCGAGATAATAGAAGGAGCGCGGGGGGAGGGCGGGCGGCAAAGGAAGAGAAGGAGGAGGAGGAGGAGAAGAAGGAGAAGTGAGGGAGGGAAGGGAATAAGTGAGAAGGTGGCGACGGGACGGTATCGCCGTCGGGTTTCTTTGGGAAAGTGCGTGAAAAATTCGCGACGCAACGAGCGGCGCAGTGGGGTCGACGGCGGGGGGAGTGTTTGAATGGAGGGGAGTAGGAGACGCAGCGGAGTGAGATAAAGGTGGATGAGTATCGTGGAGAGTCGGAGAAGAAGAGGAGGAGGCGGCGGCGGAGGCGAAGAAGAGGAAGAAGAAGGAAGCGCGGAGGAATGAAGAAGCGCGACACAATGCGATCATCCGGGTTACTTTTTGTCCTTCAGCTCGTCCTTGGGGCGTGCTTTGCGCCCTTGGCGAGATCGGAGGTCGTTAGATATCTGGAGGTATCGGAGAATGCACCGGCCGGAACGAGAATAGGCTTCATCGACGCCGATAGTCCGCCATATTTGGTCGTTCCTGTTCCCGGCTCCGCGGTCAAGGCGGATCTGATCGTCGAGGAATCAACCGGAGAAATTCGCACGCGGGTCCCATTGGATCGGGAAACACGCTCTTCCTATAGTCTAGTTGCGGTTGCGCATAATGTTAGAGTAGTCGTTAAGGTCCTCGACGAGAATGACAATTCCCCAAAATTTCCCGTTGAGGGCGTTGACCTTGAGTTTCCGGAAAATTCCCCACGCGACGCCAAACGCGCTTTGCCCCCGGCGAAAGATCCCGATTTAGGCCGTTATTCGACGCAACGTTATGAAATTGTAAGCGGAAATGACGACGATATGTTTCGGATTTCGCAGCATCGCGGACGAGACGGGGTTTTGTACCTTGATCTACAAAATTCTGGCTCTCTGGATCGTGAATCGCGAGATTCCTATTATTTAGTGATCGAGGCTTCGGACGGCGGTACCCCGCCCTTGAGTTCCCGTCTCAAGGTCAACGTTACTGTACAAGATGTTAACGATAATCCGCCGATCTTCAATCAAACGAGGTACGAAGCCAGTGTCCCGGAAAACGCTACTATAGGGACGGCGATTTTGAAGGTCAACGCGACTGACGCTGATATAGGGGACAATGGATTGATAGAATATTCGATAAATAGGCGGCAATCCGATCGCGATGAGATATTCCGCATTGATGCGAGTAACGGCATGATTTATGTTAATAAGGCCCTTGATTTTGAGGCCCGGGAACGACACGACCTTGTTATCGTTGCCCGTGATCGCGGTGCTCAGACCCTTGAGGCTAGCGCTTTTTTGTCCGTTAGGGTTACCGATGTTAATGATAATCAACCCGCGATAACGGTCATATTCTTGTCCGATGACGCGACACCTAAGATAAGCGAGAGCGCCCAACCCGGTGAATTTGTCGCCAGAATATCCGTCAGCGATCCCGATTCAAGGACGGAATATTCAAACGCAACGGTCACTTTGACCGGTGGCGACGGCCATTTTGGTCTCGCCACCCGCGACAATATTCGTTATCTCGTTGTCGTCGAGCGTCCGCTTGATCGTGAAGAAAAATCGATCTATGATCTATCGATCGAAGCTACTGATGCTGGTACCCCGCCTTTGAGAGCACTCAGGACTTTCCGTCTTCTCGTTACCGATGTCAATGATAATGCCCCGATTTTCGAGAACGACAGGTACGAGGCCCATTTGCTCGAGGCTTCCGAACCCGGTACTTCGGTCTTACGCGTACGAGCCAATGATCTCGACGAGGGACCCAATTCCGATATAAAATACTCCATCTTCAATACAACTTGGTTCAGTATTGATCGGCACAGCGGTGTCATCAGCACTGTGACCCACGTCGATTGCGAGACCGATCCCTCGCCGACGCTCATCGTCGTCGCCGAGGATTCTGGCAGACCTTCGCTCAGCAGCACCGCTACCGTCAGACTCACCGTTCATGATCTCAATGACAATGAGCCAATCTTTGAGAAACCACTCTACAATGCAACGGTACCGGAGAACCTCGGCGTTGGACGATGCTTCATCAAGGTGAGCGAAAAAATCAATTTTTTTCAATTTTTTTCTAAAATTCGACAAATGTTTATTTTTTAATAATTGAAGTGCCCGCGGTGATACGTGTTAAAGAATTTTCTCCGATAGTTAATAAATCTTGAGAATTAAATGTCGAGTTCCAGCAAAATATTTCAATTTTTCGTCAAAAGGTGGCATTTGTCGATTTTTCGTCCAGTTATGAGCGTTCGTTCAGCTGAACTGAAATTCGATAAATGTATATTTTTTAAATAATTGAAATACCTGCAGTGATACTTGTTAAATAGTATTCTCCGATAATTGATGAATCATGAGAATTGAATGTCGAGTTCCAGCAGAATATCTAAATTTTTCTTCTAAAGATGGTTGTTGTCGATTTTTCCTCCAGTTATGAGCGTTCGAAACTTCAAGCTCACT
The DNA here is from genome assembly GCA_946863875.1 of Alloplasta piceator. Lineage (NCBI taxonomy): Eukaryota > Metazoa > Arthropoda > Insecta > Hymenoptera > Ichneumonidae > Alloplasta > Alloplasta piceator. The sequence goes on along the minus strand of OX333078.1, from coordinate 31,562,984 downwards.
TTTTTAGGATGTTGAAGTTCCGAACGCTCATAGTTGAACTTCAATTCGATGGATGTATTATTTTAAGAATAATTAAAATGCTATAGAAAAACTTGTTGAATAATTTTTTTTGAATAATTGACAAATCTTGAAAAATGAATGTCGAGTTTCAGCAGAATATTTTGATTTTTCGTCTAACGATGGTATTTGTCGATTTTTTGTCCAGTTATGAGGGTTCGAAACTGCGCGTTCACTTTTTTACGATGTGGAAGTTCCGAACGCTCATAGTTGAACTTAAATTCGACGAACGTATTGTTTTGGGAATAACTAAAATGCTGCAGCGAAACTTGTTGAATAATTTTTTTCAATTAGGGTTAAATCTTGAGGAATGAATGGCGAGTTCCAGTAGAATATTTCAATTTTTGTCTAAAGCGTTCGAAATTTCAAGTTCACTTTTTTAGGATGTTGAAGCTCCGAACGCTCATAGTTGAACTTAAATTCGACGAATGTATTGTTTTGAGAATAATTAAAATGTTGCAACGAAACTTGTTGAATAATTTGTTTCAATTATTGATAAATCTTGAGGAATGAATGTCGAGTTACAGCAAAATATTTCAATTTTTCTTCTAAAAATAGTATTTGTCGATTTTTCGTCCATTTATGAGCGTTCGAAACTTCAAGTTCACTTTTTTAGGATGTTGAAATTCTGAACGTTCAGCTAAACTAAAATTCGACAAATGTATATTTTTTTAATACTTGAAATGCCCGCAGTGATGCTTTTTAAATAATTTTCGCTGATCATTGATAAATCTTAATAAATATTTCAAGTTTTCGTCAAAAGATAGCATTTGCCGATTTTTTGTTCAGTTATGAACGTTCGAAACTTCAAGTCCACAAAAAAACTCGAAACGGAGCAAAGTGATGAGAATATTTTTTCCTAAAAAATGGAATGCACAAATATTTTGAATTCCCCAAGTTTTCGTATAGACGCCAAGAAATCGGATTACCAAAATTTGTTAGACCCCACCCATTTTTAATATGGTATTTTTTCGCTCGTATTTTATATAATATCCACACGTTCACGATATCCCTTGACTGGATTTATAATTAACGAATCTTTTTTTTTTGTTTCCAAATGATTTTCGCGGGTGTTATTGATCGAGCGAATTAATCACGAGCGAGTTTGTAATTAATTCATAATGCCTCGATAACATTCGAAATACAACTGCGACGTTCAATGTTGGATTACCAAAATTGGACAGTGGACATTAATCACGTTTCCTTTTTCTTGCTCCCGTAATCTATCGAGAGATGAAAGAATTTTTTGGCCGAATTTATAATTATCCTTTCCTCTCGCTCAGAGGCGAAATCCCCATTAAATCGTGCTCCTCGTTTCATATATTTTTCTCTTATTTATTCATCGTCTTGAAATTAAGGGAGTATTCTGGACTAGAATTTTGAAAAAAATCAATTTTTTTTCTGCATATTCTTAAAGTTTGGACCTTTAAGAATAGATGCTCGAAAAGACATTTTTTAATTCCAATAATTTATGGAGTTATAGCTATTTTAGTGACACAGCAACTAAACCCCGTTTTTCTAAAAACTACTTTTTAGAAACTTAATTTTTTAGCAATCTTCAATGTAAAACTGTCTATCGCCCTTACTATTTTTGAATCCAAATTTTTTTTTACTATTGAAAAAAAATTAAAAACTATGAAAAAAAGTTCAAAAATGCCTTTTTTTGTTTAGACAGCTGTCATTTTGCAAAATTAGTTTTTTTCCTTTTTCTCTGAGGTAGGGCCTAAAATAGCATTCTTACTAATTAAGAATCTTTTTTGAAACTGGTATCCGATGATTAGAAAGGTTATTAAGTATTGGAAAATGATTCGAAGGACTCGGGCCGAGCGATGAGTGATTCTAGCGTCTGCCGCTAGGTGGCCACTGCAACGGACGAGTGTAGAGGCTTCTCTCGTAAGCGCAATGGTCACTTGCCGTCCTAATATAAAGAAATGTGTTATATTGGCCATGACTAAGGGAGCGCCTGGTCGAGATGGAACATCGGTGTCTTCAGATGTCTGCTTGTTTCGGTTCGTTCATAACCCCAAAAATCGAATTGAGTACTCAGGTCTCCCATATTTATTCAGCTGTATTTTTTATAATCCATTAATTTAATAATTTTCATTGTTTTAATGCCACGATAATATTTATTTATTTATATGATTTTTCACTTATAATACCACAAGAGCTTCAAAATTATCGGGTATTTCCCGATAGGTTCGTTGCAAACAAATGAAGGAGTCAAGTTTTTCCTGAAAAACTTGACGACTTTATTTGTTTGCAGGGAACCTTGAGGGAAATGCCAGATAATTTTGAAGCTCGTGTGGTATTCGGGGGATTATTTTTCCGTCCCAAATGTCGGCCAATAGAATTGCACCATGAGATGAAATGAACAGTTAACAGTAGTAAATTGGTTCCAAACTGTTTTTTTTGCCTTCTCCGTATTAATGGGAACATTTCCTTTGACTTTTTTATCAATGGTGGACAGAGAACAAACTCCAAATCGACTCATTTTCATGCAAAATCTCCAATTTTCACAATTGAATTCAACCTGTCAGTTTGACGTGTGGTTAATTTGACTGGATCATGTTTTGTTTTTTATATATAGCAACTACCAGAGAAAATAATCAAAAAATTATCAGTATAATACCATGTAGGTTGTACCACGTGACGTCGAATGGTGCAATTCTATTGGCCGACATTTGGGTCGGAAAAATAATCAATAAAATTTTTTCTCAGTAATGTTTAAAGTGCTAAAACGTTAAGTTTTATTTTTAGTCCTATCTTAAGAACTAAAAATAAAAGGATTAAAAAAATGAAGGACTAAAATAAAAATAATGCTAAAAATATTTTTTGTTTTTTTTTATCGAGCTCGACAAAATGCTCAAAATATATGTCTCCAGACCAGAATACCGCCTGTCCCCAAATTTGAAGAAATTAGTGAGATCCTGAGGAAATTTTGAAGATTTGAAGAAATTACATAAAAATCTGAGGAAATTTTGAAGATTTGAACAAATTACATAATAAAAATCTGAGGAAATTTTGAAAATTTGAAGAAATTACATAAATATCTGAGGAAATTGTGAAGATTTAAAGAAATTACATAAAAATCTGTAGAAATTTTGAAAATTTGAAGAAATTACATAAACATCTGAGGAAATTGTGAAGATTTAAAGAAATTACAAAAAAATCTCAGGAAATTTTGAAGATTTGAAGAAATTACATAAAAATCTGAGGAAATATTGAAGATTTGAAGAAATTATATAAAAATCTGACGAAATATTGAACATTTGAAGAAATTACCTAAAAATCTGAGGAAATTTTGAAGATTTGAAGAAATGACATAAAAATCTGAAGAAATATTGAAGATTTAAAGAAATTACATAAAAATCTGAGGAAATTTTGAAGATTTGAAGAAATTACATAAAAATTTGAGGAAATTTTGAAGATTTAAGGAAATTGTATAAAAATCTGAGGAAATTTTGAAGATTTGAAGAAATTGCATAAAAATCTGAGGAAATATTGAAGAGTTAAAGAAATTACATAAAAATCTGAGGAAATTTTGAAAATTTGAAGATATTTCATAAAAATCTCAGTAAATCGTAAAGATTTAAAGAAATTACGTAAAAATCTGAGGAAACTTTGAAGATTTGAAGAAATAACATAAAAATCTGAAGACATTTTGAAGTAATAACATAAAAATCTGAGGAAATATTGAAGATTTAAAGAAATTACATAAAAATCTTAGAAAATTTTGAAAATTTGAAGAAATTACATGAAAATCTCAGAAAATTGTGAAGATTTGAAGATTATCACATTTTTTCATACGTATCTTTTCTTACCATATTATCACACTTTTTTGGAATACATTTTTGTTTCTTGGAATACCATTTATTTAAAATTGCATTTATTCATGTGTCACCGCATAATTATGTGTTAACAAACAGAGCACCAAATCAGTCTCAAACATTGAGTATTAAGAAAAAAAACTGAAGATTTTCTGAAGCAATTTGAGGAATTCCTGCAATCGGATTTGAGGATTTTCATTTTGCGGATCTGGCAACACTGATAGGAAAATGGAGTGAAATTGTAAAATCTCGGTGGGTAACAATTTTGGCTTTAAAAAATTTCATTTTACAATTTTGATTCTCTTGTCATTTTTTAGGTCTTACCAATTAATTTACAATCGCGAGAAGAGTGTCTTTTTTATTGTGACGCTTGTGAAAAAATTCATTAGGCAAGAAGGGAGGAATGCGAGTAAAGGGATTGCGATGTTGACCATCTCACGGGGTTGTGGAGAGTGATGATCGTAATGACTCTAAACCACCGTCCGACATCTGGCATTAGGCCTATCCGCTGTATCTCTCTTCTTCGTTCCTCGCCAGAGAGACAAAGACAGAGAGAAAGAGAGAAAGAGAGAGGGAGAGGAGAAAGATGAGTGGTAACACCCGAAGCAATTGTTGCCGTTTACGGATGCTGTCTTCTCTCTCTTCCAGTTTCTTGAGTCGTCTCTCTCGCTCGTTTTGCTTCCCTTTGAGTATGTACAAATATATTAGGGTGAATCGAAAATTTTAAAAACTGTTGGCTACCCTCAAAAATCAAAGATATTGTTGGAATAAAGGTCTCAGTGCAAAGATTCGATTTTTTGACAATATATAGAGGGCGCGCGGGACGATTAAAAACGCCATTTTTAGCGTTAAATTCACTTTATCACTGATAAACGAATAAATCTTTATTCAAAAATAAAATATGAAAATTTTCAAAATAAATATTTATTTTTTTAGCAATTTTCGCATTGTCAGCAATACTGATACCGAGTCTTACAAGAAAAAAGATGGAAGAAATACAAAAACGTCTTAGAAGAGAAAAATCAATATTTAATGATACAATTAATTGAAAAATAGTGAAAATATTGATTTTCAGAGATTTTTTTTCCAAGACATGAATTATTTGTTAATGTTCAGTAAATATGGGTTTCAAAGAGTACATTATATAAAAAATTCAGAACTTTTTGAATGATCTGTTTCCGTTTATCAGTGGTTAAGTGAATTTAACGCTAAAAATGGCGCTTTTAAAAGTTCCGCGTGCTTTCTATATATTGTCAAAAAATCAAATTGTTGGACTGAGACCTTTAATTCAATATCTTTGATTTTTAAGGGTAGCCAACAGTTTTTAATTTTTTCGATTCACCCTAATGTATATATGTGTATGTAAATTTTTCTAGGATGGGAGCAATACCAAGGTCATTTAGATTGCAATCGAGCTGTTTTTTACGCACATATATATGGGGTATTCCGTGCCAACTTGAATAGAAGGATACTGGACAAACATTGGATTTTAAAAATAGGCTCCAGATAAGTTTAGTGCGAATGGAAAAACATATTAGACCCAGTTCAGTTTCAAATTTTATCGAAGGATTTAATTAAAGAAACATGAAGACAAAATATTAACATATTAATATGTAAGACGAATTATATCAATTGAAATTTTAGTTTTAAAAATGTTGATATAAGTTGATTTTTATTTTTAAATTCGCCTTTTTCTTATTTTATCCATAAAACTATATTGTTTTGGTGAAAAATAAGATTTTACATATGTAATAGTAACATAAAAAAAAAATTACTTTTTCACCTATTTTTCCGAGCTCCAAAGTAGGGCCCAATTCCAAGGCCTTAAATACACGGAAAATGTGAGAATGGAGGTGTCGTGAATTTTCCGTGGACAAATATACATTATGCAGTGTATGTGGGGCGTTCCATCCCAAATCGGACAGTTTGAAAAAAGTTTTTTTAAATTTCCTCATTTTTTTTACATTTTGTAGTACCCATCAAAAGACCCTCCCTGTTAAATTTTAAGATTTTTTTGATTACTCGTTCAAACGATATTAAATTAACAAAAAAACCGCTCTTTTTTGGTATTTTGGTCATAACTTCTTTAACAATGGTCCAAATTCAAAGTTTTTTTTTCAAAATTTTTGTTTTTTTATGGCCTTTTCAGAAAAAAATACAACAAAAATATTCGACGTGTTTTTGAATGAGTTTTTTGAGTTTTAATCTTTAAATTGCGTTTTTAAAAGCGAGTGTAATTTTTTATTTTAAAAATTTTCGAGACTAGTCCGATCGTGGGATTTCAATAACTACTATTTTTTCGATTTTTGAAAATTAATTTTTTTTTTCATACATTATTATGAATACGAATTTTGGTTATTGTATAGTATTTTTTTTAATCATTTTGAATTAATTCGGGCACTTTTTCATTGTTAACAGATTTTTAAAATTAATAATTAATCGATGAGGAAATAACAATAGTTCAAGAATTGTATGAGTGGGCATTGAACCTAAATAGTCTACCGAATATTGCTGTCAAATTTTCACCTGAGAAACATTATTTAGATGTAAAAGAAAGATTTTATTTGCGATACAATAATACGTGAATAAATAAAAACTCTTGTTATTATTATTCATAAACAGACTTAACGATTAGTTATTAATTCTAAGAACCTGTTAACAATAAAAAAGTCTCAAAATAAATTCTAAATATTGAAAAAAATACTATACAGTAAGAAAAATTGGTATTCATAATAATTTATTAAAAAAAAAAAAATTATTTTCAAAAATCGAAAAAAATAGTAGTCATGGAAATCCCATGATCGGACTCGCCTTAAAAATTGTTAAACAGATAGATGTTGAAAGCAAAAATTTTTAAAAAGTATCAAAAATGACACTAACTTTTAAAAATGCGATTCAAAGTTTAAAACTTAAAAAACTCATTCAAAAACACGTCGAATTTTTTTGTTGTATTTTTTTCTGAAAAGGGCATAAAAAAACAAGCATTTTGAAAAAAAACTTTTAATTTGGACCATTATTAAAGAAGTTATGACCAAAATACCAAAAAAGAGCGGTTTTTTTGTTAATTCAATATCTTTTGAACGGGTAATAAAAAAAATCTCAAAATTTAACAGAAAGGGTTTTTTGATGGGTACTACAAAATATAAAAAAATTGAGGAAATAAAAAAAAAAAAAAATTTCAAACTGTCCGATTTGAGATGGAACGCCCCATATACTGAGCTCGGCGGCGTCGCGTCGTGTGTGCGTATGGATTCCATTCTAAACTCCATTCTCCGTTTTTCCGTACCTCCACCTCCACCCTCTCTCGTTCTGTGTGTCGACTGGTGTCGACCGAGAGAAAGCACGCTGCAAGTCTTACCGGTAGGCAGATATCTCATGGTCGAAGAGAGGTCCCGTAGTTGTAGTATTACACGTTTTAAACTCGATGGCCAGGAAGCGAGAGAAGGTGCGATTTTTTTTGTTTTACTCTCGCGAGAACTTTCCAATATGCACTTGAGCTTCGGCGAGACCGTTCAAATGTCCACGATACACATGAACGAAAATTTATTCACGAAATTATCCTGATTGCTCGTCAAAAAAAAAAAAAAAATTGTCGGCGGCGTCTTTCACGATTCCCTTAAAAATAATTATTTTTTGCCATAAACGCCGGACATATGGAAACGGAGTCCAAATAGCAATATTTGGGGTCTTTAGATTTTTCCATATTTCTTAAAAATACTTTAAAAATATTCTATAAATTTATTTATTTTTTTATCGACGAAGAGAAATTGTACGAAAAATATTTTTTTAATATTTTTAAACAGATTTTTGAATACGAAAAATCTAATCATTCTAAATATTGCCATTTGAAGAGAAGAATTTTTTTTTTGCAATATTTCCAGTGTGTTATTCTTATGATTTAACATATTTTTTAAAATTAAGAATTACAATTTACAATTTTTTTTATCGATTAATAGAAATTTTATAAAAAATATTTTCACTATATTTTAAAAGTATTTTTTGCGTCAAATAACAGACCGGAAATATTATACAAAAAAAAACCTCAAGTCCAAATAGCAATATTTAGGATGTTTAGATTTTTCAATATTCAAAAATCTATTTAAAAATATTAACAAAAATATTTTTCATAGAATTTTAATTCGTCGACAAGAAAATGAATAATTTTGTACGTCAAATAACACTCCAGAAATATTTAAAAAAAAACTTGAAGTCTGAATAGCAATATTCGGGGTCAGATTTCTCTATATGTAAAAAAAAAAACTTTTAAAATATTCTAAAAATATGTTTTACATAATTTCTATTAATCCATAAAAAAAATGTTGTAAGGTGTAATTCTTTTTAAAAATATGTTAAATTATCAAATAACACAGTGAAAAACTTGCAAAAAAAATTCTTCGA